>LBLO01000493.1:0-23587 GCA_004354395.1 Chondrostereum purpureum | reverse complement strand
TAAGATTGTGGACGGGGCTATCTGGCCCCAGATCAAGTGAGATGGAGAAACGTTCAGACGTTACAGTGGTCAATATATACAACTGGAGCCTGGAAGCTATGCACCATATTAAATATTACTTCTACCTTTATTTTTCTGCGGACAAGTACTGGTTTTGTGCACCTGGTAACTTGAACCATCAATGTCATATATCCAAGTCCAGCTCCTACAGTTGTTCTATCGGACACTCCACATTGTTTACTTCCACTTCCATCCCCACAAGTTCTGATTGTTCCTGAATGATTATCATGACCACACTAAGATAACATGGATGCATTGGATTCCACTACACATCGAGGTCGAGGGCGCCACCTATTCGGAATTCCCGCCTCTCGATTGCTGTGGTATTCCGAATTCCATCGTTTGTATTACTGACCAATTCACGTGAGTAGGCTCCCCGTTATATCTGATTATCAATCCGATTCTACTCACTCCACAACACTCATCTACAGTCGAAACTTTGGTCGGTAAGAGCAGCCCTGTTAACTCTGTTTATCAGAGACATGAATGACGCTTTAGAATCACCCATGCAAACAATCCAAGCTGTACTCGTAGCGACTTGCTACACCACCAAATGTGCTAAGTGTGGAAAGACAACCTGGGCTGTGGGTCTTAACTCTATAATTACTCGTTTTTYGCTGACACCGGCACTGCTCTTTAGGGGTGCGGCCAGCATATTGAAGCTGCTCTGGCCGATGTCAAAGAAGAGGACAAGTGTGTCTGCGAGAGATCCTAGTATTATTGCGAGGCGGAAAGAAATACATATCAAAGGAATCCTGTTGCTGTTGAAGGATGTGATACAATACATAAGCTGCACAGAACAATCTTCCCTTTTAGGCGCTCTGCGCGCCGCTGTTGACCCTCCAAACTTCGTATTTTGCAAGCATCGCAGGCGTGATTTGTCGGGGCATAGCCCGAGCAGCGTCTACAAATGCTTGGTGGGGAACCTGGGAATGAAGAATAACTTAGTGGCGTATTGGGAGTGTGTCCAGGAACGTACGTATGGTGCGTTGATATCCTGCTGCATCGTAAGCATAGCTGCCTCTTGGCAAAGCGCACTCATCTCCGCTCCAGAGCAAGCTTTGGCCTACCGACAAGACCATCAGAAAATGTCTAGGGAGGAACGACAAAGGAGGACACATACCAGATCAGCGATCTCCTTGAGGTTGATGTTTGGATCCACCTGCATAGTGCTTGTTCGGATTTTTAGGATTTCTTCTCTTCCAGTTTCATCTGGAGGGCCGACGTAAAGTATTCTGTCTAGCCTTCCTGGGCGCATGAGAGCGGAGTCCTAGGATGTCATTACCATCAGTACAAAATATGAGGAAAANGAAAAAAAAAAGTACCAAAGCTTCCGGGCGATTTGTTGCAGCGATAACGGTGACACCGAGAAGTTCTTGCACGCCGTCCATTTCGTTCAAGAGACTCGTCAAAACGCCTTCACTAGATGACCCTGCCTCAGAATCAGAAGAGATACGAGACGTTCCCAGAGCATCAATTTCATCCTATGCCATAACAATAGTAAGCACTATAAGAGATTCAAAGAGCACCCAACTCACAAAGAAGATGATAGACGGTGCTACAGCCCTCGCTTTCCTAAAGATCTCCCTTACACCTCTCTCCGATTCTCCAACGTACTTATTCAATAGCTCTGGCCCTTTCACCGCGACGAAATTGACACCGCTTTCACAGGCACATGCTCTAGCCAGAACAGTCTTGCTGCATCCTGGGGGTCCATAAAGAAGGACACCCTTTGGAGGTCTAACGCCCAATCTTCGGAAAGAATCAGGATACAGCAACGGCCATTCAACAGCCTCCTTCAGTTTCTTTATCACCATGCTTTGACCACCAATATCGCTATATTTGACGGGTGGAGTTTCAAGAAACACAGAACGCATAGCAGAGGGACGGACGGCTGGGAGAGCGGAAATAAGGTCAGATAGTGTCAGGGATAAATTCGAAGGAGGCCGATCTGGAGAGGAAGGGTTGGATCCGAGCCACCGCTTGATAGCTATTGTTCCTGCTTCACGGACGACGGCGCTGAGGTCTGCTCCTACATACCCATGGGCACGCGCAGAGAGAGAACGTAGATCATCTTGGGAAATGTCATGGGGCGTGTGCGCGAGGAGAACCTCTAGAATGTTCAGTCGCGCCTCGGAGTCAGGTATACCTACTGAAAGGTAAGTGAGACACCAGCAATTAAAGCAGGACAGACGCGCCTATTTCGATCTCCCTGTCAAACCTGCCCGGACGCCTTAATGCAGGATCGATAGCATTTGGCCGATTTGTTGTCCCAATTACGACAACATTTCCTTCTCCATCCTCCACACCATCTAGAATCGTTAGAAGGGTGGCTACAACACGCTTCTCCACTTCCCCACCGGCACCGTCCTCTCTTCTCGGTACAAGAGCGTCGACTTCATCTAGGATCACCACACAAGGACTCTTCTCTCTGGCCTCTTTGAAGACTTCGCGTAGTTTCGATTCAGTTTCTCCGTGGTACGCCGAAGATAGCTCGGGACCGTTGATGACTAGAACCGAAGACTTAGTCGAGGACGCGATTGCACGAGCCAAGTGAGTTTTNCCTGTTCCCGGCGGTCCATGTAGGAGGATACCGCGAGGAGGTTTAAGACCTAGATAGAAACTCAAATCCAGGCTCTTTTAAGAAAAAGAGATACACAACCACATACCGAAATGCCGAAAAAGATCTGGTCTAGTCAACGGAATCTCGAGGAGATCGCGTATTTCCGATATTTGCTTGCTTAAACCACCAACCAATGCATATGCCTGTTGGGCACTCTGTTTGGGCAGTTCCTCAGCACCCGTCTTAAAAACTCTGGATTAGAATTCAGGACGCAAATCCAAGGCTCGTTGATACACACACCTTAGAAGGAGAATTCTCCGGTTCCTGATCCAGGATTTGAATATTGGTGTCCCATCCAGCTGTCCATACTTGTAATGAGTTCATGGATAATGAGGCTAAATCATTCGCTAGTTCTTCTACTGAGGCGGCGCGTTGTGACGATATACTCGCGACTTTGAACCGTCTTTGTGTGCCCTGATAAGGAACCTCGACTGTCTGGGTCGCCGTAATGTATTTTGAGCTGACTGAACCAATAATACGTCAAACACTGCGGGGGATTCGGTGTCAAACCAGCAAACCTAGAGATTCACGAATGAGTAGCGTTAGCCATTCGTTTTCTTTCTTTATGGAAGACACAATTGACTTGCTTCCTGAAGGACGTTCAGAAAGGAAGACCTCTTGGAGTCGAATCGCCACAGCTTCACGTGCATTTTTGAGCGATGGTAGTCCAGGCGGAGGTCGGGGAGATGAAACGGGTAGTGGGAATATACGAACCCCTTGGCCAGAGGAGAGGCTAGCCGTCAAAAGGATAGAGGACGACAACAGAACGGCTGATCTGATATCGTCAGAAGGCTTTGATAACGAAAGCTTGCAAGTTAGATGAACTCACTATCTGGAGTCACGTCAGGTGAAGGCCACACTATTCCGACCGCAAATGGCTAGTTTTTTAAAGATTAWTYCGTGAAATGGGCCATGAGAAGACGGTTTCGTACATTTCCTGGCAAATTGTTTCCTTTTGAAAGGCAAACTACATCACCCGTGCATAATTTTAGAACTCTAAGAATGTCCCCGTTGAGAATAACACGACGTTCTGCACGACTCGGATTCTCTGATTCTTCTAGTTCACCGATAGCAACAGTTTTAACAAAGGATGGATTAGCCATGATGATGGTACATGGAAAAAAGGATCTTGAGTGATACCCGGGTCTCTAGCTCGGGCCGCCGCTGCTCCAGACGATACACTGAGCAGTAGTTTGGCACTGATCGTTCCAAAGTTCAAACGTGTAGTTACTAGATATACAACATATCGTCTCAACTAGATTTCTCTAACCGGATTCTCCCTCACAGGCAGGAATCCCGGCATAGATATCCTATATGAACACAATGCCGCATGTTAGTAGTTTTGTTGGAATGAGTCCACGATCTTCCAAGTAGTAGAGCGACCTGTGGGTTGGCCTTTTGTGATTCCCATTATCACAAGTAGTAATCTGATACCGATCCAGGAAGACAGCCAGGATTAGGATGATTCTGGGGGTCCAAAGAGGAACCTCTTTGTTCCTTCGTGCCTTCCAGAAAGTGTGACTGCCGAATTCAAGTCTTCACTGATATATGCAGGCATACGAGGAGGATGGTCCGTTTGACGCATGGCTATTTTCAACCGAATCAACTGGTCTGCTGTATAAGGGATTTTCTGAGGACTAGGGTTTGGTGCGGCGTTCCGCGGGGAAGGATGTGGGGCGGGAGAGGAGGGGGTGCGAGGGGAAGTATTCGTAGAGCTTTGAGAGGCGCCTTGTATGAGAACATCAATCACCAAATGCGCGATAGCTACTGGACAATTAGCATCCTCGATTATTCTAAGCTTGTGGATAGATCCATACCTTCTACGTCCTCTACATGTGAATGAAATCGAGTTTCCCAGATTCCATGATCTCCTAAGACTTTGGCAACCCCTTCGCTAGGAAGGCAGTCTGCTTCTGGTTCGGGGTTAGGTTCCGAAGCAGCGAGGAGTAGGGCGGCCATATACAAGCTTCCCAATGCAATAGACTGAGGAGTGTATAAAATAGGAACCACAGTACGGTGACTGCAAGAAAGTTTATAAGTAATCATGCGCCCGGATTGAAGACACAACAGACCTATCTGCAGCGATATGCCATGCCAATTTGATAACTTTTTTAGAAGCTAGCGTGATATGAGTATGAATACTCTTCACAATATAATAAAACACACCTTTGAGGCTTTTTCCAATCTTGATGACATAGGGGAATGCCATTCTAGATGTAAAATTGAAACATATGGTCTCCATAATCCGGCGCTCAATACCCAATATGTGTTGACGGTCTTTCTCTAGGGCCTGCAAGATATGTCGTAAATAAGACGGTGAAGTAAATACAGTCGCGTTCCATACGTTTGGGTCCATCGTATCGAGGTCAACCTCTCCTGCGTGGTTTGTTCGCAAGTCAGGAATCTTGATTGCATATGCAATCGAAAGCAGCTCCCTGGGCTTCTTCAGGGTGTCGTGCATCTTTGCGGATACATACAATGCTCCTAGGGAAACATCCTGCTGCAAGCGTCAAAACGCAGTTGATTTAGAAGCGGTGCGTCCCACAAACATAGTAGTAGTTTGGGTGGTTCTTTGAAGCATAGAATAGATGGTATCGGTGGTAAAGACTTTGAGCTGTTGCAATGGTTCTTCTAGGGCTATATGTGAGGTATGGGATCAGCACTCGACATCTAATTACATTATGAACAAACTCACAATCCAATCCTGCGACCCATTTCTTCCAAAAAGTTGCACATCTTCTGGCGCGTTCTTTCCTCTTGAGTAGCTGACATCTTTCCACGTTGTTTTTCGGACATAAAATCAATTTCTGAAGGGCTGAGATATGGGTGATGGTATAACGAAGTGTAATTGGGACCAGACAAGGTCGACGCTTGTCCGGAAGAGGACGGGGCATCCATTATGAGCTGTTGCCTTATCTCTGTTTAGAATGTTTTCACAACGAAGAGGCCAGGGAGATGTTGAACAGGGAGACACGGAAGTCAAAGCTTAAGGGAGTGTTTGGGCCGAGGTATCACAGACGTTGGATCAATGGTGCTTCCCGTCGGACCGTTTGGGGGCCCAACGCCACCTCAAAGCACTTTAAGTCTTCAAACGAACAGGAGTACATGAAGGCCATAGCAATACAAGCCTATAAACTGTACTGAACAAGAAAATTGAGTGGTATATGTAGTCTGTACTGAATGTAAGTTATGGAGTCTCGTCGAGCCCCGACTGTGAAATTGAGTTGTCACTGATAGAGGAAATGGGATCTAAATCAGCCGTTAAATCTACCGCTACTTATTGTTTTGTCGTCACCTCAGCCGTTTGGGAAGCTCATGGCATTAAACGAATTCAGTACATGGAACCGACGTGGCGTCTCACAAATAAGCATTGGCGACTGGTATTAAGTCCAATAAGTAATGGTAAAGCATCCGGTCTAGTTAGAAAATTCTAGTCCAATCCTAGAAGATGTACATCGTCTATATCGTCCGGAGCACAAAGAGAAAGCTATCCGATGAGTGCGTTGGTGATAAGTTATCAGAAAGAGGTGGCATTATATCGGAGTTTGTTCGTCGAGAGGCTCATCCGGTATCCAAGAGATCCCTTGTCATTAAGAACTATGTTAGTGTGGTGGTCTCTCCGGATGTGTAAAGACAACTCTTACCTCTCCGGTGGCGTATTCTTCGATCACAGTCAAGTAGACGGGAACGTCGCTTTGATGCTCTCCTGACCCAAATCCACCTGGATTCTTGCTAAAGTCCGGTGTGATGAAGTGGGCAGGAGGTGGGTGTGTCGCGTATGGGTTCCCTTTGTGAAATACCTTTGTCAGAAGATACCGGGTACCAACATTTAAGGAGTCCACTCACCAGGATAGTTCTGTACGTCGTAGCGACCCAAGTAGACACCTGCAGCAGCGTTTTCTGAAGGTGTGAACGAAGAGGGTGGAGAGGTAAAGAGCCAAACGCTAAAGTTGTAGCTCGATACGCCGTAGTCCGCAATACTTGAGTAGGAGAAGTTGAAGGGAACACCAGGCATAATTATACTGTCACTGGCAGGAGAGGATATTCCCGGACTACTAGCTATGGCACTTGTGATAAGCAAGAGGACGCTGGATAATGTGCCGAAGTACATGATGCTGTTTGAAGGAACTCTGAGTTGGAATGCTAGGAGAACAGGATACTATATATACTGGATTGGTGCAAGGCCGAAGAACACCGGAAGGCACTGCCATGTACATTTTACTAATCTGTATGTTAGCCTGGGCCGACGATAGAGAGGGGATGCCAATACGAAAGCGGGATCTGAGCTGGAATTTGGCGTAGATTGAGCGCGATGCCCCTCTATCTTTTGGATCAACTATCAATTAGTCTATGAAGGTCAAACAGTATCTCATCCTACGATACACTGAAGGATGGGGCAGCGAGCCAGAAACTTACAAAATGGCCAGAGAGATTCTCAGCATGGGAAGAAAAGACCGCGGGAAGAAGATGCTGAACACCTAGACCTCTTACACTGCAAAAGCTCGGATCCTCCAGGAGCTCAGGTTTATCCCCCGACTTCAATTGCAAGGCCGAGTTGTGGGGAAAAGGCTTCCAGTACTTGTTAGAGGCTCAGAATCTAGACTTCGGAAGTCACTCCAAAAAATAATACCAGGCATATAAGCNAGCTCATKAGCCAAAAAGGTGTAATTTGTGGAGAATCAGAGGATGTGACGCGGCCTTCATTTCAAAGTTCACTCGAAGTAGTCGCAGTGGTAAAAGCGTCACGATGGAATTACGATGAATTCTGGCAAGTGGAAGGGATATGAATCATTACTCCGGTCCAAAGTGCAATCATTTTCCTCTGAGTCCTACTATCATCGCTCATGCCTAAATCCAAAAGAAACAAAGTCGGTGCGTGTGCCGAAGCTGAAMAGACCTCGTATCAGGAAGAACTAATGCAGTCATATAGTGTCCTTGACAAAAGTCGCTAAAAAGGGCAAAGAACATAAAAATGCACTATTGGCAGATGTCCGTACTTTCGTTTATTCTCTCTACTTCCTCCTGATCTTCTACCTTTCTAGGTCCAAGAAAATGCAACCAAATGGAAATACTGTTGGCTATTCGAGGTTGGCTCAATGCGAAATTCACACTTGAAAACTGTCCGGAAGTTGTGGAAAGAGTGAGTGTGGACCGGTTTGCTCTTTTTGATCTAGTTCAAATGACGAGAAAATGTAGCTCTGCACGGATATTCTTTGGACGAAGCGCAGTTATGGCAAAAGCTCTTGGTGCAACTCCTGAAGAAGAGCACAGAATGGGATTACACAAATTAGCCAAAGTGCGTTGAATCGTTCTCTCAGTAAAATTTCCGATCTGATTTTAAATATCATCTGTAGCAAATCAAAGGCCAAGTTGGTCTCCTGTTCACCAACTCTGAACCCGACGAAGTCTTAGAATGGTTCGCTGACTTCAAGCAACCTGATTTTGCTCGTTCAGGGAATATAGCTTCCCGCACAGTTATTCTTCCCGCTGGTCCCGTCATGAGACATCATTCTGACCCCCCAGAACCCTTCCCGCACAACGAGGATCCACAACTTAGAAAGCTAGGTCTAACGACGACGATGAACAGAGGTGTACCGACGTTAGGGGCACCCCATAAACTCTGCGAAAAGGGAAAAACGTTGACGAGCGAGCAGGCACAACTGCTTAAACTCATTGGGGAGAAAATGGTCACTTTCCGAGTCGGATTAATATCGAGGTGGGAGTCTGCAAGTGGAGAAGTTGTACAGGTTGAAGGTTCCCGGATATCGGAGGAGGAAAAGGCCGCAACTGAGGAAACAGATGAGGGTGCAATGAGCGAGTGATGTGGGGTTAAATGTGAATGAGGCGTAATGTATACTCTGCTTTTTGTATATTTCGGTGTTGTGCTCACAGATGTTTTGCTATCGTACGTGTTCTCCTTCTGGTCCTGTGCATGTAATCCCGCTGTCAGCAAAAACAGTAACTACTCAGGACTTCTTTGATTATCTACACCGACGATATGGCTCACCTTCTTTGCCACGCCCATCACTCTCATCGCTGCAGTCGCTTCTGCCGTTTTACCAGTCCTGCGTACATCCCCACCAAGAGAGGTTCACCTCCAAGAATCGTCTAGTTTTGTGTCCCTATTTTTCTGTCTGGTCATATCGGCGAGATAATCCTAGACCGTTCGAACGTTGGTTTTTAATCTAAATGCAGGCGTAAAGTTTGAGGGCATCCGTACCTCTGCAGTACGACCGGAATTCATCCTTCTGGGTACCGTACAGACAACCTCTGATTCCAAAATGTCGTTCACAAATTCTTGCAGTGTTGGGTGCGAAACTCTATCCGTGAGGTCTTTTGGCCGCAACGCATTTTGCAGTAATCTGGCAGCAACGTTGTGGACCATCAGATTCAGTGGAAGCCTTCGATGGACCAGGAGCTATGTAAATCTAGCATGCGGTTTGCTATGGCACACTTTGGGCATGCCTTACCAGAAGACAGCACACCGAGTTGTACGGTGTATATCATATTTCTTGACCACCCTCGTCTACGGAGCATTACTGTGGTTGTTGGTCTTTGAGCTGCGTCCCGCCTCCCCAGAATCTCGGATATGAATTTGCGTACCCACTCCGTAAGCTATGTTGGGTTTGTGCATTCCCTCTAGGGGGTTTATTGCATCAGCGCTCGCGGATGGCATTCCAGCAGGCCAAGAAATGAAACACAGGGCANTCCCTGAAATTAATAAACCTGAATCACTGTTCTGTCAGACTCAGAACCCTATGACCCGACGACGAGGTTGGGACGACCTCCAAATACTTGTGGTTGCCAAAATTACGAGCTTGAGTCCATAAATTCCATCAGCGGCTCCCGTCAAGGGCGGATGCCGATTCGGACACTTCGCTGCTGCTACCCCACGGGGGTAGAAGGAGAAATTTGCTTGTAGCGCATGCAAATATTCCTCCGCCCGTGTTTGTTTAGGGGCCACTGGCCAGTTCAACCGGCCGCAAACCTCTCGCCATCATAGCGTCCATGCTTCGTCTGAGAGATCGGCGAGAGTGGCTCGGACGACTCGGCCGATATAATAAAATGTATGTTTAGTCTCGAAGAAGTCTTCGTGAATGCAGATGGAAATAACCAAATCGTAGACCCAGTCAAGTCTTCAGGACATGCTCTCGTGGCGGTCTAGGAGGCCTGTGGTGCCTAGGGCACCTGCCGACGAAAATTTTAACAAGAAGAGCCACAAATTGAGCTAATGGTGCCACCGTAGTCTATTCGATCTCATTTCCTTTCCCTGTCATCTCACTCACATCTTTTACCATATGCCACGAATGTGGGTATCAGCTCTTTATTCTGGAAAGGTCACTGACCTTCTGCCACGGACTCGCTGGNCTTTCGCGATGTACATCATCAGGTTTGGGTATAACAGCGTTACACCGTTAAGGTCACGCTGGTTTTTTGGGTGGGTCTTTCCGTTCTATTGTCGGAATCCATCACCATGCGTTTATTGCAGTGGAGACAGCCTGAGAGCGATCGATGAACGCTCAGTACCACTCAAGAATAAGCGTAGATTTTGAGAGCAACGTGGCCGAAAATGGGTAAAGCATCCATGTGGACACGAATTCACAAGCAGTGGGTGATACCCCTTCTGGGTGGTCACTTGACGACCTGCCCTGGCTGCTTCATTCAAGAAAATGAGAAGTACTAGGAAGTATCCCTTCGTGGCGCGCCCTGAACAAGATTGACTATTCTTCTTTGCTCGGGTTTTGTGCGAAAGGACCGAGATTATTGATGTCATCAATCTAAGTTAGACTCTTCCCGTCCGCTTTCGTATCAAACAGTGACCGATCTGGACTGCTAGCAATCGAACTGAATGACYATCTCAAGAATCAATTGGCATACTCTGCTGTGGGCACTGGATTCGGGAAATTCTAGTTGAACCACGTCGTGTCATCGCTGAATTATTCATTTTAGTAAACCTCCTCTGGCTCTCCGTTAACAGATCCGCAACGCGGGGCAACGCCTTGCACATCGTCTGACCACCTTTCGTTCCCAGAAGAATTCCAGTCATGATCCCTTGTTTTTNGACTTCAAAAAATCACAGGCCTTTTGTGTTGTCCCATTTGGAGTGTCGATCGTTTGTGTACCTATAAAATAGGTCTTGTTGGGCGCCTTTCAAACATTCCTCTCCAGAGGAACCTCCTTACACCTTCCCATAAACCGTTCATCACATCTGCCAATATGTTGTGGTCTCTCTTGACCAGCTACCTAGCGATTGGCGCTGTGATTGCGCAATCTTCCGTCGAGCAGTTCATCTCGACTGAGTATCCTGTCGCCAAATCAGGTTTGCTCGCGAACATTGGACCATCTGGTTCGAAGTCCTCTGGCGCAAAGTCTGGTGTGGTCATCGCCTCTCCTTCCACCGTCGACCCAGACTACTTGTACACCTGGACGCGCGATTCGTCGTTGGTATTCCAGACCATCATCGAACAGTATGTGATCGAAAGCTGCCGTGTTGGGCACCAAGATATTTAACTTAATTCTCCAAGGTTCACTCTTGGTGTAGACACGTCTTTGCGGTCCCAAATCGACAACTTTGTTGCGTCTCAGGCTAGGATCCAACAAGTTTCCAACCCCTCTGGTACAATTACATCTGGCGGTCTTGGGGAACCAAAGTACCACATCGACGAGACTGCATTCACTGGAGGCTGGGGGTAAGTTCTCTCGCTACTGGTTTATTATTTATTGACTTAATACCGCTCATTTTCTCCAGTCGGCCTCAGCGAGGTATGTATGCTTTTCCTTTCTTTAAGGTCTATTGCCCAACATTTTCTAATTCCTAGATGGACCCGCCCTTCGTGCCAACGCTCTGATCACTTGGGCTAACTTCCTTCTGACCGAAGGAAACACAACTTATGTTACTGGAACCCTCTGGCCGATCATCGAACGGGACCTCAACTATGTCGTGCAATATTGGAACCAGACGGGGTACGCACTTGATGACGTTGGCTCTCATTGGAGTACTTCTTATAGAACTATTGAACAGCTTCGACTTGTGGGAGGAGGTGTCCTCTTCATCCTTCTTCACCACTGCCGTGCAACATCGTTCTCTTCGCCAGGGMTCCGCTTTGGCCACCAAGATTGGTGTCACCGGTAGCGTGTCCAGCTATAACAGCGAGGCCGCGAACACTCTCTGCTTCCTCCAGGTTAGTTTTAGTCACTCTTTCTCCAAGACCTCAGCTAAAGTTGTCCGTAGTCGTACTGGAACAGCGCTGGGTATGTTACTTCGAACACTGGAGGCGGTCGCTCTGGAAAGGACGCCAACTCTGTCTTGACATCGATTCACACTTTTGATCCTGCTGCTGGTTGTGACTCGGTCACTTTCCAACCCTGCTCGGACAAGGCATTGTCGAACATCATCGCCTACATCGACGCATTCAGGACTGTCTACTCCATCAACTCTGGTATCCCAGTCACCCAGGCCATTGCCACAGGCCGTTACCCAGAGGACTCCTACTATGGTGGAAACGTACGTTGTCGTTGTAATTTCTGATCATGTTCGAAACTGATTTTTGACCTTCAGCNATGGTACCTGACCACTCTTGCCGTCTCCCAGCAGCTTTACAACGCTCTCTATGTCTGGAATGCTCAAGGTGGCCTCAACGTAACTGCTACTTCGTTGGGCTTCTTCCAACGCTTCTCTAGCAGCGTGGCTGTTGGAGCATATCCTTCGACCACCAGCACCTATACCACCCTCACTACCGCCATCAAGACCTATGCAGACGGCTTTGTCTTGAAGGTCGCACAGTACACCCCGGCTGATGGTTCTCTCGCCGAGCAGTACACCAAGGCTAGTGGTGCTCCTCTCAGTGCTAAAGACCTCACCTGGAGTTACGCCGCTGCTTTGACCGCTTTCGATGCTCGTGCTGGTGTTGTTCCTCTCAGCTGGGGCGCCGCTGGCTTGACTGTTCCTGCGACTTGCCTGAGGGGCGGAAGTGGAGGTGGGGGAGGAGCCAACACCGTCGCAGTCACTTTCAACGTCCAGGCTACCACTGTCTGGGGAGGTCAGTCTCCAGTTCATTCAGATGTAGATCCTTCGGTCTGACATAGTCAATAGAAAACATCTACCTCACCGGTTCTGTTGCTGAACTGCAGAACTGGTCCCCTGACAACGCTATCTTGCTTTCCTCTGCCAACTACCCCACCTGGAGTCGTACGTGTTTTAAAAAAAATTCTTTTTCGGTTGCTCACCTCATCTGTTTTTCACCAGTTACCGTCAACGTTCCCCAAAACACTGCGATTCAGTACAAATACATCCGCAAGAACAACGSTGCTGTCACTTGGGAGTCTGACCCTAACAGGCAGATCACCACCGGCACCAGTGCGTTCACCGTTAACGACGGTTGGCGTTAAATTGGTGCGCCGTGTGGCTCGCCAAAAATGTACTGAAAACAATCCGATGGGATTGTCAAGATTATTTTGTAGGGTATCAAAAATGTGTACATCCTAGGCTTTGTTTTCATATATTGTCGTTCAATATCATTGCAAGCTTGAACGCTAAAACGATCCTGAACAAAATCCTTAGTAAACCAGAGATCTTGGGGAAAATAAGGAATCCCAACTTCTTCGCTACACTTCGCGCTGATGTGCTATTTCTTTCGCACCATATTCACCTTGGGAAGGTCGTACTTTTCAAATAAAGCCTTCGCCGTTCCTACAGCGATATGGCTATCGCCCTTTTGAAGGCCTTGCATTGTCTGTTGAATGAAGTGATCCAACGGCATCCAACTATTAGACAGTGATTCTGTAGTTCCTTCCGCTGAATGAGGTCATATCAGAGCAAGTTTTGACGAGAAATCAAGGAATAGTAGTAGTAGTAGTAGTAGTAGTGACCTCAATGGGCCCAATAATGGACCTGAGAGGCTTCCTGAATCGAATACCGTGGGACACGTATTCACCCAGGACCATCCAAGGGGCATTCATCGGCGAAATCGGGCAAATCAACCCCTCCCTTCACCCCTCAGGTGCGTCACGGCTTAGTCAGCTCCCCTCACCTCTCATCACCATGCGTCACGCTCGTTCAACTCTCGTACAATGTACATCGATTGTTGGTATTATGAAAGACCCTATTCTCGCACACCTGAAATGTGATTTGAAGGCTGTGGTGTGAGAAATTTAAAACACATGCGCATTTGATTAGGCTGCAAGGTCTACCAGTCTACTACCATACTTAGCTGTTTATATTCTCAGTGGACGTCGTCCCATAAGATTTGGAACATTCCAAAGCTCACGTGCCAGGCTATGCAAAATAAATTTTGGTCCGGCCGTTTGACCATAAACCAAAGGTTCCCAGAAATTTCCATCGCCATTCCAGACCAGCGGCGTGAGGTAATACACATCACATGACCACCCGTAGAGGGAAATTGGAGGGATGCCGAGCGTCGGCATCCCGTTTGGAACCATTTGGAACTTTGGACAGGGGGGNTACCCCCCTGTCCAGATTCCCAAGATTTGGAACGGTGAGATTGGCATAGCCTCACCTGCCCCACGACGGCATGATGTCATACCCTTACTCGATATGGGCTTTGGAACGTTCCAAATCTTATGGGACGACGTCCAGTAGAACACTTTCCATGGCAGTGTGAACTGCCATAGAATCTTGAGTGATATACAGTACCTATAAACTGCTTGGTATTGCTACTTAGGAGGAGAATATCTTTGATATCATTTTGTAAGCTTATCCAAATGGAATGTATCAATCCCAGCATGATACTCCCATAGTGATTCACTATATCATCCNACATTTGGTAGGGAAGAAAAAAAGTATACATTATGGGTAATATGGCCATACATTCGGGCCTCTTTAACTTGACGCCACCATACCCCTTGCCCTCACCCTTCACCGGCACCAACGTACCGTGCCATCCGAACGCTTAGTCATGTCACACAACCTGAGGGGTGAAGGGTTGATTTGCCCGATTTCGCCGATGAATGCCCCTTGGGGTACACTGTAGTGTAAATCTCAAACACCCAGTCTAATCTCGATCAGGATATTCACAAAACGTAGATAGTACATACAACTAGATAATACAATTTAYGGTGTTACAGAATCMCGAATGACRACCATATGAACMTCAGCTCGCATYCCCCACCCCCCCTCCTCCCCCTCTACACGACGGAGTAGAAATGTCTGGCTAACAAACATCTCCTTCCCCCCATCATCNAACAACCGCGCCATACGCACAACACATCAGTCTCCCCTCGCCAAGATACACCAGATCGTAGTCAACATCCAATGTACGATCGTTCGGGAAGAACTTGTAGTCTGGCGGTTTCCTAGTTGTCGATGCGGTTGTGGGGTCGATGCGTAGGGTGCCGGAGGAGGAGGAGGAGAGGAATTGGACGCTGGGCTCAATGCCTGGGAAGTACGCACCGGAGAGTGCCTGTTTATCATGATCGAACGCGAGGAGGTATTTTTGGAGGAATTCGAGTGCTTGTCGTTCCAACAGCGCGCGATCCTCTCCCTCTTCAACTGGCGGAATCTCGTGTTCTGATTCCAGTGGTACCTGAATATCGCGCTCTCGTTCCGGGGGCACCTGAATATCGCGCTCTGATTCTGGCTCCGGCGAGGAACCGAGCAACATCTCGATCACCTCAGGATGTAAAGCGGGAGACTCGTCGTCGGTGTGTACTGGCGGTGACGCGGGGTATAAGAGGTCGGGAGGAGAGGAGGGTACACGAAGGGGAGGCGGGGCAGAGACTCGGCCGGATTTCTTTGCTGAACGCGGTCCGATCTTGTATTTCTTTGCGGGTGGAGGGGATTCGTGGGATCATCGTTTCCATNCGCACGAATCGGAGACAGGCGTAGGTGCGGGGGTGGAGGGATAAACAAGATCATCGTTTCCATCGCACGAATCGGAGACAGGCGCAGGGGAGGGGGTGGAGGGATATACAAGATCGACGTTGCCGTCGCACGACTCACCCATACTACCGTTCTGGATCGGAAGAGAAATCAAAGGTGAGGGTGAAGTGAGGGTCTCTAAAGAATCCAAGCCGCGTGGGTGAGCACTTTGCCTGGCCGCTGGAGTCTCAATTGGCATGCTCCTAGAAGATTCCCCTGTCAGAGACTACATTGAATGAGATGTTGAACAACGTACCCCCCGGGCGCACGGAGTCTTCAACTAGCGAATGGGAAGTAGCTATAGATGTGCTAACTGTGTCGGTTTGGACTGAAGTGTAGGTGACAAAATGATACGTTAAGAATGTGGTAAACAATCACAGCACTGGCACATACCCTCCTGATCATGTTTTGCGCGGATAACTCGAGCCGTAGGAAAGGAGAGTTCGTGTTTCGTGGACCTTCGTTGAGGTAAAGGACGTCCTTTATGCTTGCTTTTCTGGCGATTTCGCGAAACATTCCTTGTGACAGTCCCTTGAGCTACGCCGAAAGTCTCAAATTCAAGTAGATCTGTCTGCCAAAGGGCCCCCTCTCGTGAAGGGGCTGACCGGGAAAATCAGTAACATAACTTCAGTGTGCACTAGGCATCTGGACATACTTGTTCGCCACTGACTCGACAACCTCGCAGATCGGTGTATCGGTCCCAGGGTGGCACGGGGCATTGCAACAGCTGAAGAAAAGCCCTACATGTGCAGGCATTTTAAGTGAATCTGTGTCTTGTGGTGGCAAGGAATCGAGGGATAACGAAACACGTCCTAGGAAATCTGAATCGAATCGGGAAAAGATAGAAGATTCGAAATAAGACTAGAAAAGGAATCAACAGGAGCGGTGAGTGACGCATCCGTGAGTCTGGAGAACGGGGGATGACCTGTCCCGTTTTTCAGATTGGACGTCTTTGTTGTTCACGTATGCCGATATGGTCCGTAGAACGAGAACGCGCCGACATTGACTGGTCCCTGGCCGAGGAACAGCAGAATTGTACGTGCATGTTGGTCCCTGGAACCATAGTCACAAGAAGACATGCACGACAGAGAAGTATGGTAGAGTATGATCCCTAGAGCCGGAATCATAAGAAGGTATAAATGACGGAGAAGTACGATCTAGAGTCACCATCAGAGTCGAATTAGACGCGGAGAAATCGCATGGACAGGAGCAGAGGTGAACATGCCTGTGGGAACTGGTTCGCCGCATCGGTGTAGACTAAGGACAAAGATAGGGCCGCGTAGTACTTGAGCGGACGGGGAAGGTTGGCCCCAGAATGAGAATCATAAGAATACGTACATGACGAAGTAGCTGGATCCCCGGAAACGGAATCATAAGAAGGTCTACATGACGGAGAAGCACTAGTAGGATCCCCCCCGGAATCATAAGAAGGTCTACATGACGGAGAAGCATGATCTGGAATCACCATCATAAGAAGACACATATGATGAAGAAGCACAACCCTGCCACAACGAGTTCATGGTCAAGTTGGCGACCCAAAGATAGGCAAAAGGCCGGGCATATGCATGGCGGTAGTGTGCACTAACGATACTTATGGGGCAGATCCAGTTACAATGAGAGGGATGAATTCGAACGTGTAGACGAGGCGTTCACGATTAGTGATTATGACCGCACATCTAGCAAGATATAGTACATCTGAGGCGCCGTAGAATGTGCACTGATCTTAGTAGGACTACACTGAATGGGACCCAATTAATATCACATTTTTCCGCGTAGACAGACACAATGTATGCCCCGACCTTGGATAGTGCACGTACCATCTCATTTGTGGCCCTAGCACCGATCCCCCAGCGATGAACATATGTTCTGTCAACAGGGGGTCAGAAAATAACCCTATTATCTTGTGCGATTCCAAAGAGATGGTCGAGGATAGACGAAGACAAAAGGAACTACGCCACTTCAAACACTAGGAGAGGGTAGTTAGTAACATCATCCACGGACTAGCCAAGCTTCTGGTGAAAAGGCTCACCTTGACCCTCAGGTATCTTCCCCGTAAGGTTGCGCAAAAGAAAATGTTACCTTTCTGCGACAGGAAGGTGCCGACTAGCCAATTTTCATCCTCCCTCGATCGCGAATGACTTCTGAGCAACTATGGTTTTGGGTTCTGTCGACATACTACTAGCCCATGAGATCTGCACAAACCACAGCTTCAGTAAGGATACAATATGCTTAACTGATTCCCGGTGCTTATAACAGGCTGTTTTCCCCGCATGTGTGCTCAACACTCGACACTCGACGCCCGAACAACATATCGTGGGATTGAGCTCGCCAGCTTTTTCTCAAAGTCTCAAAAAGAGGACAGGGGGCTCATACTGGCACAACTGTAATGATTGATCCAGCCGATATCTAATACACATACCATAATACATTGTAAGAGGACTTCTACTAAGAGCTAAGATCGGGGGAAAGGAATAAGGCATAGTCCACGAAGGCTTTGGTAGCCATAGAAAAGTTGGCGCTTGTGGAATTTGTAACGTATGGATAAGAAGGTGAATGTATTCGTGACATGAAGGGATGGAAGTGAGCATGAGCAGTAGTCAGGCAGCACTGTATCATAAGGACTATCAATAAAATGGCGCTAGGTTGAATGGATGGAGAGACTTACAACGTGTGATCAGTACAGAGTATACCAAGCTGGTTTCTGTGTCCCGAGCTCAAGGACACTTCGCAACTGTTTTCCAACCGCCTCCGGGGGAACTGTCGACCGCGGGGAGTAATTGTCTCGAAAGACCACCACTAGTTGTAGCTATTTGGCAAATGACATGTATATTTAGAGGGTACCATTTGCCATCTGAAGCASTTATTTTGTGAGCCTCTTTCTAAACCATCATTCATTCATTCTCATTTCTTGAAGATGTCTATGCTTCCATATATATATGTATCAGATAGTTTTGCCGCCAAATAAATATGTATTCACCGGACCAGCCGGTCAAGTTTACTTCCGCGGGCTGTGATTCTGTGGCTGCGGGATAGCGAAACTGCGCCCCTCTTATTGGCCACCCCAATGTATTCGACGCTTCCCCGCCTTTGCGCAGCGGATGCAGATCACGATGATCATCGTGATCGTATCCCAATCTAGTACTTGTGCAGCACTCCAAAGACGTACCAGTATCAAAACACCGACCACTCGCTCGGGCGCAGCGAATGAGGCGAATGTAATTTCATTCTGGCTGTGTCCTTAGCACATCGAATAAACCGACGCTGCGCAGGATGAAGCGGTATAAAAGGTCGAGTTTGTCGGTTGATGTTTTCTCACCAACAACGACATCTTTCTTTCTTCCAGTTCCTCTTCTTCATCACTTTCAAGTTGCAATCATGGTTTTCATCGCATCTGTTCTTTCCGCCGCCGTCACGGCTGCTTCTCTTGCAGGACTATCTGCTGCCCATCCATTAATTACGCCCGGCTCTCCCGAGTTCGAGAAACGTGCTATTTTCCAACGCAATGCTCGCCGTTCGCTGGCCAGCTGTCAGTCTGAGCTCTCCAAGCGTGGAGGTGTCTACGAMAAGGCGAAACTGAGGCGTGAAAGCCNAGGCTCGCCAGATTCGTAAGACTCGCGATCTTGCCAGTGAGTTTTTTCTGTTCTGCGAGCCCCACTTCATCAATTGATGGATGTGTACTTTCACAGGTGCTGGTGTTCCTTACAAACGTGACATTGATACTGTCCTCGCCACAAGTCATTTGTCTGACAAGACTGACATCACCAACAACACGGACGCGGCTACTCTCTTTGACGGAAACAGCTCCTGTGTTCTCGCTCCAGAAGTGACCGAGGGGCCTTACTGTAAGTTTCCCCTCCCAGCAATGACCTTGACAGAGGCTAACGTACCTCATAGATGTCGACGGTGAGATGGTCCGTTGGGATGTTCGCGAGGAACAAGCTGGTGTCGACACCTACGTTGACATTCAGCTCATTGATATCAACACCTGCGAGCCTGTTCCTGAGGTTTATATCGACTACTGGCATTGTGAGTCTCCATCACGATTGCATCCTGTCCAGCTTGCTAATAGAGTGTTCAGGCAATGCTACTGGGGTGTACGCTGGTGTTGTTGCAAGTGGTAATGGGGATGAGACTGACGAAACCAATGTTGTACGTACACATACGGATACTGCATTATCATCTGGTGCTCACTCTTTCACCCAGGACTCTACATTCTTGCGCGGAATCCAGAAGACTGACGAGGACGGTGTTGCTCAATGGCTCTCCATTTTCCCCGGCCACTACACCGGTCGCACTACGCATGTCCACATCATGGCCCACCAAGATGGTACCGTCTTCGACAATGGTACATTCGTCAGCGACACCGTCAGACACGTCGGCCAAGTCTTCTTCGACCAAGACCTGATCACCGCTGTCGAAGCCACCGAGACCTACAACACCAACACACAAGAACTGACGACCAACTCCGAAGACAGCATCATGAGCGAGGAAGCGACTGACATTGACCCTGTTTTGGAATACGTTCTCCTCGGTGACTCTGTCGAAGATGGTCTGATGCTCTGGGGAGCCATTGGTATCGACACCACTGCCGCATACACCGTCTCTGCTGCTGCCACTCTGACCGAAGACGGTGGTGTGATGAACGAGAGCTCTGGGATGGGTGGTGCTCCCAGCGGTGAAGCACCTAGTGGTGTCCCTAGCGGTGCTGCACCCCCCGAAGCAACTGCGTCTGCTTAGATACTTATACTTACACCTTTCTTAGTACTTACTGCATATCATGGACATTTGTATAGTATTCCACAACTGTATTTAGTCGTTCTTTCCACATTTATAATCATCGATTCCAAGTAACAGCTCGAGACCTGAGTGTTTTGCATCAGTAAGCTATGACATTGACACTCATAGGGGACGTTTGGGCAGGTGGCTTTCCATAGTCCAGTCGAGAGTCTCGCGCATCGTCGGGGGTGGTGAGAGTGGCGGCAACTGCGGAAGGATCCCAAAGTACTGACGAACACTAGGGAGCGTGAATAGAAATGAACGCATCATCCCAGTAATGGAAAACACGCAAATTTGGATGAGCGATGCCTAGGTGCAAAGTATCAGTGAGCCTGGGTGTGAGAGAGAGTGGTTCATGACACTGACCACGGGGAGATAGATTAGGAAGAGGGGAGCAAAAAGGGATAGAGAGTGCAGAGTGAGAAATATAGAGTTGAGTGCATGCTTGGGCAAAACCGCAGCTGCTTCCTGGGTCTCTATACCCAATTTCACCCCGGGGCCAATTCCAGTGAGAACAACATGCTCTAATGGACGTGGTGAGCTGCATCTACGAGATACCTTCAATCGGGCCCAGTTAGCAAGTGATGTTGTTCGAATGGGACGAGTTTACACTTACCATCAATTGGAGTTGCATTAACATAAATGCAAGCGCTGCAAGCCAATAACTTCCCGTGACTGTCAGGTCTGGGAACAAGCTACAACCGCTCTGTGTGAGCTGAGCCACTGGCAATTGACACATTTGAAGAAGGCCCAGCAGACCACCATGCATTGGCACGACAAACATCAGTAGACCTGGGCTGGACACGAGTGGGTTCAGTCCTTTATCGAACCATTTACCCAGATGTCCATCGTATTCCAAACTCGAAGGACTTTGTTTGCCTTCCAATATTCCAATAATCCTCTGCTGGCGTTCCTTCAGTATCTCAGGAGGCATCTCGCTCTCACAGTGCGTCCATAGAGAGCATTGCCGAAGCCGTATGACATGGAAGGGAAGAAGTACAATACGCCAAAGTACTGTTCCTCCAACAATAGTCCACAGCCATGGAAGGCCTGTGGTAATATTCAAAGCTTCCATCGACCACGTAAAAATCCCTGTTGGCCCCCAGTTGACCAGACCCGCAGATGCAAGCTCTCCATGATGGAGAGGAGGAATCGGTATCGAAGATGCAAGATCAGATATATTGGTAGGGATGTTTTCTACTGCCGATGAGGAAACCTCAAGTTGGTCACCTTGAAAACCTTCATCAGGGGCAAACTCAGATGGGGGCTCAGGGGGAGAGGGTTTGCTTGAAAAGTATCTGCAACCATTATGTGCGAACGATAAACGCGTCGTTAAAGCATTGGCAGGAGAAAGAGGTTTGTAAACCTATACTTGGCTAATTTAATAAACATTTGTGATCAAAGGGACATCCATTCGCTGACCGGTCTCGCTGAGTGCAATGCTCGCACGAAAGGTGATAGACGTTGGTAGGATGACTTTCGAAGGCCAGTAGTTCCGCAACATGAGGTTTTTATTCGAGCATCATTCAAATAAGAAAGGATGGGCCGTGACATATAAGTAGCCCAAACGCTCAAGCGTTTTGTCGACGTGAGTTGGTGATGATGGTTGGTGGGTGAGTATCCAACACGGCCCGTATCCCCGGTCATCTATCGAATCATGAAATGGTCTTGTCTCACGCGTAATATGTAGCAGTAAATTGGAGCAAGGTATTGTCAATTTTTCTACGAGGCAGTGTTGGGCACAAGGGAATGTGAAAACATCAAACATTAATATTCAGACCCTCCGTCGTAAGTTCCAACCTTTTTTTGACTTAGGCCTTGGCTTGTGGCGTGCGCATCCCTGTCTGCATCAAGATGTGCTGCCGTGAATACAACGGTAGATTTCCAGTCCTTTACATTGATATAACAATCCCAGAGTTTCCCTTTCGACGGTTGGTGGCGGGAGTCTCGTCTTGCTCTTCCTGCGAAACTCCAACCTCCTCCCTTTTACTACGGTAGCCTTGTTTCTTAACTGTTGCCTCTTTCTTGTGAGCAACTACTACTAGATGAACTTTCGCGGCGGCAACGTCCCGTGCATGTTCATAGCAGCCAAACATACTATCAAAATAGGTTGCGAAAACACGGGATTTCACAGAACTTGCCATGTCTTGTTCAAACTGAGTGTAGGCTTCGACTAAGTCTTCTAGGATGATCGCGATCGGGGTCAAGACTTTGTGGTAGTTGGGGGTTGTCAAAGTTTTCAAGTGCTCCAGAGCGAGCGTCGGTTGCCAAAAGAAATYGGCGCGGACTTTGGACCCCTGAAGCTCGTGAGGAAATAATTGGTCGGCCACGTCGAGGTGGTCCTCAGGAGAGCTAGGCCACTCGCACTTCCATTGAATGGAGCAGTCGGAAACGGAATCGCAGTCGGGGGTGTAGTAACATAAACAGTAAGCTGCTATCCACCACAACGACTCCCAGTCGTGAATAAAGTTGTAGTTTATGAGGGTGTTTCGCCCATCCTTCGCAATACCGGTTTCATGCGGTTTGCGTTTCCTGGCATTATCCACCTGTTTGAACCGAAGTTCCAATGTATGCCTTGAGCGTTCCTTACCACGTATCTCGCTGAGAAATTGGGTGGGACGACGATAAAATTTATATTCGTTTCGCTGGATTTCGACCGGCATGAACGCAAGAGTCCCCTTCAAGATAAAGTGAGCATTCAAGAGAAGGGTCTGTATCAGAGACATACTGTTCTTGCACGTTGAGGAGTAGCCTCGTCGAGAGGATAGGGCATGTCACCGTACCAGTATGTGTACGAGCAGTACAGTTTACGATACAGTTACGACCAGTGTCGTATACTACATCAGTAGTTAGCATATACAGTACGGTGCCGGAACAGGTTGACCTGTAAATCGCTGTATCGTATTACAGATTACGACCGTATACAGTGTGACAGCTATTATCATTACCAAATTTACCTCCGATGACACCGACCAAGGCTTCAGTCTCCGTTCATTAGCAACATCACCCATTCATTCTTGCCATCACCACAACTGAGCCACGGCTGAGAACTCCGAGTCTTTTCTTTCCTATGTTATTATCCACTTCTCTATGAAAATCCTATTCAACACCTAGTACTGTGGATACTAAACGCCATCAAATCAAATGCGCTCATGCCATCATGTTGAATGCGATAAACACTCAATCTGATAGTGTTACATAGGTAGATTCACTATGGTAATACGCACTCATTTGGACATTTTCGCAATCAA
>LBLO01000492.1:0-23677 GCA_004354395.1 Chondrostereum purpureum | reverse complement strand
AAATATCTGAGCTACCAAATACTCACTGTAACACCCTTTGACAAACTTTAGATACGTGTCGAGAACTGCTTTAACATCCCCTTTCGAAGCTTCATCCCAGGTCTGTGGCACGCGCTCAAGATTTTTGCCCAAGTGAACCCTATTCATTGTAAGCCTTCTATATTCATTCACAAAAGGTACAGTACTCATGCGATGGCGTTCAGTTGTCCATTCTTCCATGGTTCAGGACCACCGATAAGCAGAGTAATGTGCATCCCGAGCATTGCCGCAAGCCCGTCCAGTACAACGCCGACCTTTTCTGCGGCTTTATCAAGAACCCTATAACGAATCCCGGTCAAATTTAATCCGATGTTGCAGCGTAAAACGGCTTACTCTTGTGTCGTCTCTGGGGACAACATCTCTGGAAGATTTTTCCTATTCGTCTTTGAAGCTTTTCTGGCGTCTGCCAGCATTTCTCCTTCCTCCTTTGCCAATTCCTGGTACTTCTTTTTCTCTTCGTCCGGCAGCAGGTCAAANTTTTTCTGCATGAACTCGCCACGCTCCTTGGCAGCATGCGAATGTGGTAATCCCGTGGTTTTAAAATGTTCGTTGAATTCATCACTCCAGCTATTCCACTCTGACTTCAAGAAGTGCTGCCAATCGCATTTGGCACGCTTAGGCTCGTATGAAATACCAGCAATTTTGTGGAGGACAGGGAGTAGTNGGTTGGTAGCAAGTGAAGTGGCTGTCGGTTTAGCTATTTTCTTTGCGCGATAGGAGAACCATGCGAGTAGAGACTAACAAAAAGTTAGCCTAGTGTATCTAAAATGGGACTTAATATTACTCACACTCTCTAGTCGCGCTTCAAAAGCGTCCTTTTGGGCTATCTCCTCTTCAGACAGTGACTCTATATCACGTCGTTCGTAATCGGCCGGTACTTCGAGATGAGTGGGAACGTCCCATGGGTAAACGGTAAGGTATTTCTTGATGAGAGTACTGCGGATGAATTCTCGTGCCCTACTTGGCCCTTGCGCCAGTGCTAACATATACTCAGGCTGCTCATTTTGCAGCCACTTAGCGCGTGACGTCATATCTGCCCAATTCTTCGTGAACGGCCCACCATCACTGAGCCATCAAGAAGTCATGAGTATGGATTGATGAAATAAAACATACAGAACTCACACTGCTTGGTCCCGAACGTGAATGCGCCGTTTCCTCTCCTTTGCCATTTCTTCAGGTTATTGACAAGACGGGCGCAAATGACACCTCACCCACCTCTTTCATCTCGATCCTGGTCTGGTCAGCCACATTCCAAATGTCATTTAGGCTTGCGTTTCATCTACCTTCTCTTTGTCAACAAATCCAAATCTACGACTGCCTATAAGCACAAAATCTCGATTGGATGCTGTATCTTCCTTACCCCCATCTTTCCTGTCTGCTTACTTTTGTATAGCGTCTCGTTCCTGTCTCTCGCAATGACCGAAAAGAAAAAAAACAACAATGGTAAGGGAAAAGCTCCCGAGCCTTCCTCAAGCTCCTCGTTGCGCGCCCCTCGTGCTCCAGCTGGGTCGTCTCCCGAGGTTGAACATGAGTTATTCTGTCCGAAGCCTCATGTAATATCCCTGACATATACTATGTAAGTCATCGCTGAGATCTTGCTCAGGATCCATATCTCCCCAGACGAAGCACAGTCGCTCGTGGCTGCTATTTTCTCCGCCTCTGCACGCTCCCATGGGCAGGCTAACAAAGGAACTGATACTGCCTCATCTGATAGTACGACTCGCCCCCCGACTCCTGCCAGTCTGACTGGTAAGCGTATATATATTAAATTGAGGTGACAGACAATATATAAAGTATAATCTAGATGATGACTACCTCGATGACTTTGAAGAGGACGACCTCGCATATGCTACGGACTTTTCTGTGGATTCCCCTGTGTCTGTGACGAGCTCTCTTCCACCTTACGCATCGCCGTTCGTCAACCTCTCGCAGTCCCTTCCTGCTGCTAGCAGTACCACCAGTGCTCCTACCTCCACTCCTGGAACTGTGCCTGCAGTAAACGCGAGCCATCTCGCACTTCGACAGCTCCTCCCAGCACCACGGCGGCTGTTTCTGTCACTGCGGCTGCTGGTTCTGTCACTGCGGCTGCTGGTTCTGTCACTGCGGCGGCGCCTCGTGTAGAGCACAATGATGCCCAGGTCGCCGCAGAAACCAAGTCTGAAGCTCCTTCTCCAGCTTCAACCTCGACTCCTGCAAACCCCGTCGCTGGGGGATCCAATGCCATCGGCGAAGAGGACACCGACACGGGATTTGGCATCGAAAACAGCACCTACTTCGCTATTCCTTTTGAGGATGAACCCGGTCCATTCTATGTCGTCGTTCGTGGCTATGCCATCGGGGTGTTTGCTGGGTGGTAAGTAATCATTTATTAATTATGCGGTGCCTTGATATATCGAACCTAATTCAATTAACTACAGGGAAAATGCTTCTCCTCTCGTCATCGGGTGTCCTGGAGCCATATTCTGTGGTGTCAAATCAGTTGCTGAGGGTGTTGCCATTCTGCGCTCAGCTATCCGTCGCGGCCATGCCTCGATTGTCTGAACCACTATTCCTCCTCCCTGTTGTTTTCATGTTGTATGTAGAGTGTGTTGTCGAAATAGCGGAGATAAATGGTTCTTAAACATGTGTAGTCACTATCAATTATCCTGGCGGCGGCCTTGACGCATTCTCTTTAAACTTAATGTGTGATTCAAGAATTGTAGACGTGTGTATTGGGGTTGGTTGATTAAGATAGGGAGTCTATTCAAGAATTGTAGACGTGTGTACTGGGGTTGGTAATGGCACCTTGGAAGGTAGGAATAGATAGACGCGCATTTAGTCCCACACTGCTTACCATAGGCGTTCGTGCGAGGGCACTGTGTTTTCAGGCATCCTCCGCATTCGGTCTGACGTTAACGGGGTGAGCGGCGCTGGTCATATACTGATATGCTCCTATGTCCCAATATTAACGATCATTAGTTAGAAAGATAAGATTCCAGTCCTGGTCAATCTCCAATCCAAACACGGAAGTATTGAGGGCATCAGACACAATTGTTCTTGCGCGCTCTCTCCTTCTCCTGGAGTTCGGAAGAGATGCCGCGAACGGGGCCACGTTGGGTACGCTTCATCAGATGGGTGGTGAAGCTGGAGATTTTGTTGCGCAGACGCTCGGAGGGGTCCTATTGGAATCCCTTAAGAATAAGGACTTGATCCATGGCTCACCAGAGCAAACGTCAATGTAGTGGGGTCGGATGGTGGATTTCTCCAGACTGCTGTGATAGAGACCTGCCATCTCTCTCCCAGTTCCCTGTGCTCGCGTGCGTTTCGAGTAATTGGCTGGTAATTAAATGATAGCTAGTCCTTGTAGGACTTAGGGAAGCAGCCCCGACAAGTATTGCCTCTCTGGAACACTCTCCAATGAGTGCTCTATAGCAAGATGCGCACTGACCATGACTGTTCCTCTCCATACGCGGACCTTTAACTATGTGTTGGACGTCCAGTTGGCCCTAGTAGTCGTTCGTATCGACCCCGCTTCCCTATCCTATCCGCTTCGACTCGGTGGTGAAATTGCCGCGTAAAGTTCCGCAGACCAAATCATGATTCATGGAGCAGGACATTTCGTGGAAAACAGGTGATTGTTTCCATATTTAATAGTATTTCCTAAAAGGTCATCTATTATCCTTGACCGACAGCGTTATCGACGTTGATCTTCAGCCATGGAAGAGAGAGAACACGGTGGTATTGAGAGAGAGTTGAGATTGGGGCCGGGTAAGTGATGCAGTCGCGTGCAACTCGTGACCCGACGTGTCTGACCTTATCCTCCCACCTTTCCGACATCCTGCCTGCCATGAAGCGTCCTCGAATACAGTACTACTCCTCTCACCCATTTCTAMGGATGACATAATATTTAACGACATTCCTCCCGACTTCCCTGCATGAGACCCACTCTGTCTTATCTCGCTTTCTGAACTCTTTAGGGCCCGACTGAGAAACGTAGAGAGTTCCATGATTCCTACCCAGCAGCAGATTTCTGACTGTTTTCTCCACGGTGAGTACGCTTAAGACCCCAAATATGCCCCAAAATCCAACAGGATCCACTGCCTCGGTGACGGAGAGTATAACTATAACCAGAGCTGAAGACCTGCAGCGGCACGCCTATTGATGACGGGATAGCCTTCCACTACCCCGCGCCATCTGCAAAACCAGCTAGAATACAGACTCAGAAGGCTGAGGGTAATCCAATACGGGAAAGCGGCCTGTGTTCGAGGAATCCGGCACATTTGATTGACCTACCGCGCAAAGCGTTACTCAATGAAGCCTTGCACAGTAAACTNGGATGATTATTTGAGGTGTGTCGTAGGATAAGCACTAAACTTGGGTTAACATGTGTCCCTATTTTCCGTAGAGAACGAACGGCTCGAAAACATCGTTCGGTATTGAAGGGGTGCGGCTCAAACTATGCAAGTGGTCGTCGTGAAATATACGATACGGCCGGATATTGAATGGACGGAAAATAGCGTAAGGTGGACATTAGAGTATGCCGCGAGCGGCGCAACTCCTGGGTTTGCTTCTCGAATGATGGCTACGGACCTCAACTGTTATCATCCCTTGCAACCACAACTTCATTGGCTCCAACTACCGTATTACTCTCAAGTCGGCGAGACTGATCTGAGTTACGACAAGGTTGGCAATACACGCCACCCCAACCCCACATCGTCCTCTTCTACTACTATTGCTGTTGCCCATAAACCTGGCGAATAGCTCTGCCTGAAATCTATCAACTGCTCTGATGGTCAACAGAAACTACCCCTACCTACACCGCCAGATGTCACTTTTCCCATACAGAAGTCGGTGTGGATCGAGACTTGGTCGCACTGGAAACATTTGTTGGATTCCGAGTAGCAAAAGAGCTTCCCTCATGAGGAGGGACCAAAAACAGGTTCACTGAGATTAAGTTTATTTTTTCTACGTCTTATCGGAAATATGGAGAGGCCTCCTTGGGAAGAGACGTGTCGCATGCTTATCGGTGAACATTTCTGTTAGTGGCGAAGTCTCACGCGACTAAGCGGGGTGTTGGATGAATTGACTGTCGGATTTTTGCGGATACCACGGCACACTTGCATCGCTGTTCTTCAAGCTTTCAAGATGCCTGTCACCAGATTATCAGCAATCTCCCACTTAGCTCCCCCACGGGGAAGGTCTGAATGGTTTGAATGTWRTTTAGCGGGGGGACTTTGGTCTTCAGGACTCCGTGCATGTCCACCTGACCTGACGCACCTCGGTCCTGTGCAGTACGTGTGTCGCCGCATTTAGCCATTTTGCATAAGCTATCTTGCGCATTGTAAGTTTTTAGATCCGTGATATAGTAGTCAATTAATGTAATTTAACTATTATTATATACGATGAGTGGAAAGAAACCAAAAGTTTGGTCCACAGAAAAGGGCGCCACATCGCACTCCGGTCCTTTGCTCCGAGATAATGATATCGTTTGAACCCCCATTCCACTTCGTCCGCACCATGTCCTATTGTGCGGAAACGTAAAATTCGGAATGGTACACTCGTACGGAAATGAAAAATCTTGAGTAACAGCATTGACCTTGGAAGAAATAGCTGCCATTGGAGGCAAGGCATGCCAAAATGAATGGATTCTATTAGAATTCGTAGTGCGTCCGGCGAGTGCTATAGATGACCTCCATTTGTTTGCTCACCGAGTACGTTGTGCATTATATTATTTACTCCTTCTCACCCTTTTCGGTGCTAGGATCGACCTCCAAATCCCATACCATCTCCTCTCTCACCTCCGCAACACAAACATCCCCAGTATACGCGCTCATCAACTGCCCCGTACTCCTTGTCGTCGTGGCATCGACTATGGAGGCAGCATATTCCTCCACTGCCTTATTTGCCGACGCGACAGTCCGATGAATATTGCGGAACATCATCCGCTCCTCCTCTCTAACAAACACAACAAAAAGTGGTAACCTCAACGGCGCAGGTGCACACTTTTCGACATACAGATCCATGTCCTCTCCTTCCGGAAAATCCGCATGAACATGCATCAGCCCGTCATCATCCTCGTCGGATTCATAGTCCGTGATGAAGTCTTTCCCATATTGCTCAGAGAAATAGGACCGTGCTTTGGCATTGGCTGCTTGGAGGGTGGTAAAGTAGCCAATATCAGAGTCGTACGCACTGACGGATTCGGTGGCTTGGCGACAGTGGAGGACGACAGAGTAGCGCGTTTGAGGGACGGTGGTGTGGCAATCTGCTTTTCCTTTCACGCGTTTGGAGCTGGGACCGTCGTCAGACTCGATGGTTCGTTTGGTTGCCATGTTAAGAGCGAAGGGAAGACTTTTTGGTAGATGTTGTGGATGCTCAGAGTTAGGCAACCCGAATGTAACAGGAGATTATGTAACTGTCCTTTTCATCCCCACGAGCTCGCCGGTCTTTCCTATTCACTACTGTTTGCCATCTCATTCGGGTGCTTGGGTACCTCCAGGATTGTAAGGAGAAGCCCACCAACACCCTGAAGCTTAATAGCACACACCCACTCCTGTTCCATCGAACAGAGCAACTCCGAGTCGTCGAACCCTCCACCGAGGAACTTGATGTGTCTCCGATACCCTCGAGCAAAGCCAAGGCATACCTCCGCAGCGAATTTCCCGATGAGGATCTGGATTAATACAAACAGGAGGTTTATTGTTTTGTGAGGAGCTCAGTTTCCCTCTCTTCGTAGTTTATCCCGCTTTGGCGGTGCATTTAGGCATGATAGTATATGAGAACGGGTTTAGGTATATATCCCTAAGTGAATCCCTACACCTCGTTCTCGACAGAAGGCTACTTTCTCTCCGATTTGTCGCTTCTTCTCCTCCGACCGAGGTTGACAATCGATATAGACCTTTTTGAGAGGGAGAGGTCCATTCCAGTCCCATGATATACGTGATTCTGAGCTAGCTAGATCGGGTTCTCCGGAACGCTCGAAGCTAATGGACTCGAGGTTGGGTAGGTATTTTGGGGACAAGAGAAGGCGCGAAAGAGGAGAAGTGCGCCTAAAGCCGTCGAACTTCAGCGTCCTAACTGTCTTCAACAGGCCTAGGAGCGTAGTGAACACATCTTCAGGAGTCTTTTCACTGATCACAGGGTCATTGCTGCCATTGGGGGGCCCGAAAACAACTTCATGCAGGGATGGGGAGCCACTTCGCGTTAAAAAGGATACCACGCTGACCACATCCTTTTTGCTCTTGATTTTAATATGAAGTGTTTGCAACGAAGGTGCGCAGAGCTTATCCAGCAGGTGCTCTACTGTTCGGGTATTCAGGTATGTCAGGATGGGAAGGACGATGGGGAGTAGACTCGATACACCACGAAATCGACCGAAAGTGCATTTTTCTAGGTTCTTGGACATATTTGAAAGAGCTAAACTGAGATTGTTTGAGTCTTTGATATAATCAGCTTCAAGCTCAAATGTTCGAATCTGATGCCACGGGAACTGGACTGGGAAGTTTCCGGAAGCGCTCTGTATTTTGACAGAGCAAAGTCGAGGTGCATTGGAGAGTGAATTAGGGGGNAAGTTGAACGAGGGTAATTCGATATGTTCAAGAAGCGGGAGCTTCAAGATGGAATCGTCGAGGAAAATAAGTTGTCTATTAGGCTGCAGAGATCGGAGTCTGAAGTGTTTCCATCTCTCGGAAACTTGAATAAGGGCCTCTAACACGACTTTATCGCGTTCGGGAGAGTCAWTTAGGAGTACGTACAATCCCAGAGGACGTGGTCCGCATAAAGCAAACCATGTCTTGAGGTACTGTGTGATACACTGTGGATTATTATCCCGCATTTCATAGCACGCATTCAACGAGATGCCAATCTCGTGACTACTATCCCATAAAATCCAAGCAGAGAGAACATCACTCCATCGACGACAAACCTGTGCTAATTGAACCAGCACAGATTCATGGATGTCTCCCCTGGTCAAGTCCAGCGGGTGATATAGACCATCTTTGCTGCTGAATGGAGGTACACAGAAGGAAAATATAAGACCCAGGACGTCGTCAGGTAGAATTCGAATGGGAGCTATAAGACTTTTGGCACGATCCCATTGATTCTTCACAAGCCTTTGTTCAGCCTCGAGAAGTTTTTCCTCGTTCTTCAGAGTTTCAATGGTACTGTTTAAGAGATCGAGGCGCTTCTGAAAACGATCTATCATCTCAACAACAACTGGACGATCAGCCTCGTTCTCAAAAGGATAACCGCAATCATCCAGGATGAGTGCGATTTTTTTGGGATCGTAATTCGGGTTGGGATCCTCGCGATTTTTGGAAAGAGCCTTGCAAGTACATGTTCCGCAATGCCTAGAGGATATACATCGGTTCAAACCAAGTCTACATGCTGAATTTGGACTTACATTTCGCAACGTAACGTCCTTTGTAAAAGACCTAGGGGGGTCATGGAGGGGCAAGTACTACTGAGATTAGACAGACAGTACCAAGATGATGGCAGGTCTAAAGCTGTGGCATGTCCCCGTGACTTCAGGCCGTGGAACTGCAAATATCTAGACAGTAGACTCTATCATGTAGCAATAGTGTTAAAGAAAGATAGAAAGTGCACGGCCGTCAGTCAGGCATATTCGGATAGGCATATTTTCATCCAACTGCATACATTACTGAGGAGGCAATTATTTATGTGAACAGATTCTATAAGGAACATTCAGCCCTTTTGATCTCTTTGCTTGCTCTTCACCATTCAAAACACCGTATTGGAAGGAACGTCCTCATCTAGGACTCATTATCAATCCTTTTGCTCTCCATTAGACCACTCATCATTTTCTCATCCTTTATCTCGTCCACTATATACCCCTTGGCCAAAGCCTACTAGACCAAGACCCTCTAGGTATTTTAGATTCCCAGAAATATAAGTCAGCCCCCTCTAGATACATCCCAAATCTATCCCACGGAAGGAAACCAAGCACTCCTTACAGGGTTCCACTTTAGTGATCTCACATCATACACTCGGCCCAACTCATTACACGTCCGGATTAGACTCTCAATGAACTAAAAAGCTTTCAACAACTTCATCCTTCCATGACGAGCAAAAAAACGTACCTTCGATCGATCCCGGCTCCACCTCCCCGCCCACCCAACCACCGTCTCTCCCCCATGTAAACCAACCAAAATCTGCGCTGCCAGTTCAAACAAGCCCTCGTCGTCTCCTCTCTTAACTCGAACACGAAGAAACTCGTAAATCTCCGGGGGCGACCCAACAACTTCGGCTTCAATGTTATTATATTCCTCTTTGAACGCCCATTTGTATCGACGGAAGAAGTTATCATGGATGGACTTCCAGATACGGGGTGGTGTGGACGTGGGTGAGGAGGAGGTCATGAGCATCTACAAATGACAAACGTAGTTGAGGGGGGGGGAAGGAGGCAAAGAAAAATAAGGCGTACGGTACATGTCCCCACTGACATTGCTTGCAACGCAGATAGGAATTGTTGTTGGAAGGCCATTTCTGCGTATGCGACGGAGTCTTCTGAGAGGTCAGTGATTTAATCCAGAGATCTTGAATTGGTAGCCACACACCATTATCAATGAGCGGAATAAGTCTATCGATACACCCCAGATGAACCTCCAACACTCGCGCGAGATACCAATATGCGAAAACCCTCTCTTCCATCGTATACAACTCTAATTGAAACCCGGAAAGAATGATTTCGCGGATAACAGTCAGTCGGCGTAGGAGAGCCGTGTCCTGAATGTGCAGCAGAAGGTCGTGTCTATTAGAATCTTCCTGTGTGTGTCGACGTGAGAGAGGGCGCCGTAACAAGAGAGCGGAGAGGCGTACCGTCGTATGCAGGTCTTCTACTATAGAATTTAAAAGGTCATAAATAACATGCCACTCTAATGCCTCTCTCGTCTGATGTCTCCTCCTTCTTGGTGGGTTAAACCACAACGCGCGAAGTTGGGCTGTTAGGAGCTATCACGACGCTTAACACCAAACACGCAACCAAAGGCAAATGATAAATTACCTTAGCTATGTGCTGCTCAAGTTCAATCAACGGTGGAAAACTTGATCCTATCCACCGATTCTTCACGTTTTGAACGATAGTGGTCCAGGACACTCCAAGCGTCTCGAAAAAGAACCGGTCGACGAGCCAGGTGGTGTTGTATTGATTCAATATCGTATGGCCGTATAAAGATAACGTGGTCTGGCAATTAGAGTCAGACACAGGTAAGACTTGCGCAAACGAAAATAAGTTACCTGAGCCAAAGACCGAATATAGGCCAACCTCGTTGGAGGGTCCGACATCCATAGGCGCAAATTACCTACAATCTTACACCGAAAATCAGGCAAGATTCCTAGTGATGTCTTATGGGACACACCTCCCAAGTGGTGATTTCATGCGTATGTGCCAACAAACAGACCTCTTCCCAACCATCCAACATCATCTCCACCGCTTCCCAGGTCTTTTCTGCTACCGGCAGTTCGATAACGCGTATGGGGATGAATGTATTGAGTTTCCGAGCAATGTACGGATCGAAGGCGCGTAAGGCAGGCGATCCAGGAGCAGGTTGGGGAGCGGGGTGTGTCCGGAGAGCGTGCAGGTGTTGCCGCGCTTTTTTTATAAGGTCGGCGGTGTAGGAGGGGAGAGTGTGTGGTGGGGTAGCAAAAATTTGCAACAGAGTCTTGCGTAGACCAAGCCGGGCTTGGAGAGATGTTCGCCAGAGGATGCTTACTGGTTGAGTATCAGGATAAGAGTCATTTATGAATGAGACTTAGCCATACCTCGATTAGTCCGTGACAGCCAATGCAGAGYTTCTTCTACCTTGGAGAGAATGAAACCATCTTGGAACCCCTCTAGCATCGAAACGTCGCATTTCTCGCTCTGCCAGTCTTCTCCCTGGAGATCTGTGTTAAGGACTTTGAGTTCTCTAACAGCAGAAGACTCACATCCTGCAACCCCCCGCGTACAAGTTCTCTCCACGCCAGATCACAGCACTTTATCATACCTGCAATCCCTGCCCTCAACACCATTGTCACAAGTTGTATCGGACGTGCCGGATCACTCCCAGTGTATCCCACAGGAATCGTATCTGGGTCGATTTCACCTAAGAAATGCCCATGTAGAACAGTATGGACTGTATGAGAGAGCACGTTTCCTGCATGCCATTCCATCTAAACCATACCGAAAGATGTAAATGATCTCGGCAACACTTACAAAGGTTATGAAGCACACACCGAGAGAGGCTCACCTCGTACTGCATCGCTCTATCGAGTATCCAGCATAGTTCTTGTGGAAGAAGAGGGGCTAGGGGGTCGAAGGGAAATTGACGTTCTTGTTCGCGGTCGACCATGATCCCACTGTCTAATCGTGGTTCACCAATCTAGGAACAAGGGCTATAAGTACACTATCTATGCCTTCGTGTGATTATAGACGCACTTCAAAAGCACTCATTGCTTCATTTAATGTATATCCTTCTGATAGAAGGACACTGTCAGGATCCATAGCTAGCCATATAGCATTAACAACCCGGATGAAGAGACAATTTTTTGATTTCGTTCGGACGTACCAGCCGATGCTCTTCTGAAGACTTCGGTGACATCGAAAAAATCCGCGCCTCCAGGAAGATGGACATTTTGCCAGGACATGTAGATCTATCGGTGGGTACGAGGGATTTGGAGAGGTCTCGCAGGTATAATGAAAGTGAGATGATGGCGGTCCGGAGGGAGGAAAAGAATGAAGTTGAACCCGGGGTCACATCCGGTTGTGGCCATTGGCCGGTGGCGTACATCAGAGCTTAGACAAATCGTGTTTACAGCGAGATAAGTCATAGCATACACAAAGAAAGGTAAAATTTGAAGTTATCAAGCTTATGTTTCCATAAAAAGAGAATAACAAAGTACAATGGATTGCTCACAAGATACCAATTAATATCAACACAACAGCCTGAGTGTAAACATGATTGGTATAAGAGGTGGCGATGGTATGTATATTTGCTTCGTACATAGTTAAGGAAGTACGTGGCTATTAACTTGTGGTAAGGCGGCACATACATGCTAAGGCATGACAGCGTCTTCATCCTCATCATCTTCATCTACTTCCGGTTCATCCTCTCCTTCATCCGGCCCATCCTCGTCACCCTCTTTGGCCTTAGGCAACCTTGCGGAAACCTGTGCAGATCCATACTCCAACTCATCGGCGCAGCCAGAAACAACGAGTACAACGTTTCCGTAGATATACTGTAGACTCGCATCGTTCCCATAGGCAATATACTTAGACTTGATCTTGTTTGTCTTCGGGGTCGATGTTAAGCGGACATTTCCAGTTCTCTTGAAGATTGTGTCACATTCACATTCATTTTCNCNTCTTCATCCTCATCCTCATCCTCATGCCCAAGAAAAACTCCGAACTTCACGAGGTCGTCTTGGATGTCATAGTCGACACGTCCGCCCATATTTACGAAGGGCTTACGGCAGAGCCAAAGGCTTGACTTATAACAGTCGAATTCGCCCTGTATATCGTAGAGAACGGCAAGTCTTACATGCAGACTGAGATCCTTGCAGACTTTCAGCAAAGATGCATCGCTTCCTTTAAGCATGGCTGGTGACAATAAAGTTGAGCAAGGCGGCGAAATTGATAGTAGATAGAACTCACGGCTGAAGTCGCTAGGTAATTTTACTACTGTTTCCACGGAGTTGCTGGTTTCGAAGACATATTGGTGTCGCAAAGGAATGACAACGCGTACTCCTTGGAGTACGTCGTACGTTGGCAACTTCAGTAATTCTTGGACAGCGCCTTTTATGATTGCTTCACGAGGCGCCTCTATTTTGGTGACGCCTTTGTCTAGCAAGTTGGAAACCTCCTCTTGTTCCTCGTAATAGAGGTTGTAGGTGATAGTTAGGCGATGACCGGAGGTTACAGCCTTGACCTCGTGGTCAACGTCTCCAAAAAANCGCGACATATGCTACAGACCATTTGTGGGTGGTCATGACTTCCTTTGCAGATTCAAAGAGAAAGACTTGTTCACCATCCGAGAGCTCCAGGGAGCCTCCCTCGTGTGGGGTTGGAAGGACAAGAACAAGTGATCCAAACATATTTGTGGATCGTGGCGTGTCTTTATGTTTCTGAAAGAAGCCACCTTTACCTAAATATAGTGTCTTAATCAAATCCTTGGAGCATAAACCTGTAGAACTCACCGTATACGTTCAGCTTGTATAAATCAGCTCTGATCCCCTGCTCTTTACGCTCCCNGGGCCTTCGACGAGATCAACTTTGACATGGCTCAGAATTCCCGTTCTGGCCAGGTCAAAGGTGATCGCAAACTGGGTTTTGTCCAATTTCCCTGCCTTCCGATAGGACGAGTCCAGGACATCCTCTCCATCACGTCCGAAGGAGGCTGGATCACACGCATTCTCCAAATCATCCAGCTCTTGTGGGGTAGCCTGAGTAAGATCCAGGCGCCTGTAATAGAAATGAGTTGCGATACGAATACCTTGAGGAGTAAACAAATACCGAGCAAGAGTAGTATCTTTGCCATAGAACAAGATTAAATCTTCTTTCGGAACTTCACATGTTCCAGCCGTCCATGAGATATCCGTCAGAGATTTTACAAGTTGGTCGACGAGATCCGACATAGCTTGCTATGTGGGAGAAATATGACACTGAAAGGGATTGGAAAGGGATGTTTGGCGTGTTGGNATAGGATAGNGATAGAATTAGACTGGACACCCCAATCTGAGGAACCCAGTTTACCAAGGAGTACAAGTACTAATTTACGTTACCTAATAAATAAATACTTGTACTTAGCCCTCAGAACACACTCATTTCCAGAGAATTGGATTGGCACCTCNCGGGACCGGGGWAAAACTCTCGTGACCACACAACGCATCTTGATCCAATTTCTTGCTTGAACGCGTCGACCATAGTCTCAGAATATTTTACCCTGACTCTCTATCTTTCTACATCTACACTTCGCAAGCTCCTCTACTTGTTAAGAAAAAATTCTATACCAGCATCGAAGGTCACGTTCTTCAAAATAGAGTTATTTCCTGCAGTTCCTGAACAGCCTTTTCTCAAACCCATGTAAGTGAATAAGAAATTGATCAATACTACCAAATACTCATGTGTATACATACGTCTTCTGCAGTGTATGAATGACCCCAGCCCATTCTTTTTCGTCGACACAACCCCGCACAATGCATCCAATATCCTCGACTATAACTCAGGATGGTACATCCGGAATACAAACGAAGTATTGGGGGAGCCTTCCGAACATGAAGAAGCTGATGAGGGCTATAATCCCCACTGCTTCAATTGTGGATCCACCGAACACATTGTATCAACCTGCCCTGCACCTCTAAACCGTCCCCTTGTCACACTTTCTCGCCAACTATACGACTTCCACAAAGGGGAGCATGCGTCTTTTCCGCGCTTGCACGATGTTCAAGAGCACTTGGCGTTCTTGGAGTGCTTCAATCCTGGCAAGGTTCACTATAGTGGGGATCTATCTAAAGCTATTGGGAATAATGGGGAAGATGCAGAATGGTTGAGGAATATGGCAGTATGGGGATATCCCAAGGGATGGGTTGGCTTTAAAAATCCCAAGGAAATAGTTCAGCAACGAATCCTACGCGCATCACTCATACAGGATGAACGTATTTTTGAGATCGTTGCAGACGAGGATAATGTTGAGAAAGTGTCTCTTCCCTCTAATAACGACAACGTTGAAGAAGAAGGCAGGAATCATAGGAGATGCAAGCGATGGGCAGAATATCCGTCGACCTATTTCTCTTCGGAGTTGTTGCCTGTATATACAGGATTTACACTTCCGCCAATGGGCGAACCCTTCCCTCCCCCACCACCTATGATGCCTCCGCCTCCTTTGCCCCCCGCAGAATCTCCTCCGCCGTTACCTCCCGTTTCTCCATCTATTCCCTCTGCTATTGAATCTTCTYCCCTCCCTGGTGAAGGGAATGACGAAGAGGTCGATATGGTTATRTCAGACGAAGACTAGGAATCGGTTTATTCTCGGGGCTTCACSTTGGAGATATCTGTACAGGACCCAGAGATCTTGGCYTCTGYCWACCTCCTGATGCTCAAGATCATACAYCMTACTCCCACGACCGAATGCTCTCTGTTCTTTCATGGCGGSTTCACTCRCGTCAGCTGTCACTTCGGGYACCGTTCCTYCACGCTTCCATGMAATCCMTYTAAACTCRACCTTTGAACAAACAAAACTCGAATTRGTCCAGCTGGTGAGGACGGRGGASCCGGWCCCATAATCCGGACCGCAATTTCCTTCAGCTTCTATATAAMCACCTYMSTCSRYCGAMTGYTCYTCTASSYMTAKGTCCTATCCANTCTCAAAGAAATTGCATCATGGTCAAGTTTACAGCCGGAATGTGGTGGGTTGCCCCTGGGGTGTCCATTAATTGGGCGGTGGAGGTGGTCAAGGGCGAGGTGTCCTCTGACCGAGTACGCGTCGTTGCTGTAAGCTCACACCTCACGATCACTACTGTGCGGTTCAATGCTGATGARGKTATGATAYTGTGYGTMTAGAGYAGYAGACACATTRCRCATCGGGGAGATACTTTGAACACGCCTACCCTGACTCTAGAGTGTTCTTCTCCTTTGCCGGATACTCTCCTGTTCACAACGTATCATCACAAATCGCAAGTCAAATCCGTGATTGGACCGGACTTTGAAGTATTTCCGCAGGTGGATCAGGCGAAGCTTGTTGGTGTTTTATTCAGTTTGCAGATTTTATATTCATGAATACCTCAGCATGCGGAAAGAGAAGATGGTCTGAAGACTAGTAAGACCGAYGAAGAATTCAAGATCTCAACTAACACACTGTCTGCCACGATCGACACGCGTCCCTCGTCTTTCAACATCGATATCAAATCTCATGGAGTTAAGCCACCTACCGCAACATCCGTGTCTTCTTCTTCAGATTTCTTGTTAACRAAACTAGGATGGAGATCTGTCGGATACGTCAAGCGAAACACCACAATTGACCATCCGAACTTAGCGCTCCTAGATGCTGAGCAGGGAGAGCGCTGGGTRACRATGCAATTCCARTTGAGYGTGGGTGAGAAAATCTACGGGTTAGGAGAACGATTCGGACCATTTATCAAGAACGGTCAAACGGTGGAGATGTGGAATGAAGATGGAGGTACTTCCTCGGAGTTGACTTACAAGAATATCCCGTTTTTGTTCAGTTCGAGGGGATATGGGATCTTCGTCGCCAGCCCTGGCAGAGTGAGTTTTGAAGTCCAAAGTGAACGTAAGTAGCACCCCATGAACTCGGTGGTCTGYATTGATATTAATTGTCTTATAAAATAGGAACGACACGAATCAATATTTCTGTCCCATTCGAATCCATGTCCTGCTATTTCATCCATGGACCGATCCCAAATCCATCCTCACCAAACACTCCCTCATCACTGGCCGTCCCGCGCTCGTACCTCCTTGGACATTCGGACTTTGGCTCTCCACCTCCTTCACCACCAACTACGACGAACAGACAGTTACCCATTTCCTTGAAGGGATGGAGGAGCGCGATATAACAGTAGATGTCTTCCACTTCGATTGTTTCTGGATGAAAGGCTTCCATTGGTGTGATTTCGAATTCGATCCGGAAACGTTNCCGGATCCGAAAGGGCAGTTGACGAGGTTGAAGGAGAAGGGGTACAGAGTATGCGTGTGGATTAATCCGTATATTGCTCAGGAGAGCAAGATTTATGATGAGGGTGCGGAGGGAGGGTACTTCATTAAGAGAGGGGACGGGAGTATTTGGCAGTATGATTTCTGGGTGAGGCAGATTCTATTCTATTGACTGCTTTCGAGGAAGTCCTAACGAGTCTTCATAGCAAGCGGGTATGGCTTTCGTGGATTTCACAAACCCAAAGGCTGTTAAGTGGTATCAGTCGAAACTCAAGGGATTGCTCGATCTTGGTGTAGACTGCTTTAAGGTGCGGGAGCTGGCAGGCCCTTCCATAGTGTATAATTCCCACCAACTTCTGTTTGCAGACCGACTTCGGAGAACGCATCCCCACGGGAGACACTGTGTACTTCAACGGCTCCAATCCCGAAAAGATGCATAATTACTATGCATTCCTATACAACAAATATACATTTGAGCTCATCGAGGAATACAAAGGAAAGAACGAAGCCCTCGTTTTCGCCCGATCTGCGACTTCCGGTGGGCAGCGATTCCCTGTCCACTGGGGTGGTGACCCAATGTCGACGTTCGAAGCCATGGCAGAATCTCTGCGTGGGGGACTAAGCCTGGGGCTCTGCGGATTTGGCTACTGGGCACATGACATCGGTGGGTTTGAGGGTGACCCCAATCCTGCTCTGTACAAGCGTTGGTTCGCTTTCGGAGCACTCTCCAGTCACTCGAGACTACACGGCAGTGGGAGTTTCCGAGTTCCTTGGGTGGTGGATCCCTCGGGGGAGGCGGACAAAGTCTTGCAACGGTTTATTGATCTYAAGCTTTCCCTCATGCCATACCTCTATTCTGTCGCTATCCAAACTCANCCTCATGNGGTGTTCCTGTAATGCGCGCCACATTTGTCGAGTTTCCTGCGGACCCTACTGCCTGGGTCGTGGACACTCAGTATATGCTCGGGCCCTCTCTTCTCGTTGCCCCAGTATTTACTGGGGATGATGGCGACGTACAATACTACGTACCAAAAGGGAGATGGTATGGGATTTTAGACGGGAAAATCCGGGAGGGTCCTGGGTATGTGACAGAAGTGCACGATTATATGAGCTTGCCTCTGTTGCTTCGCCCTGGATCTGCCATCGTTCTTGGGAAGGATCTGCCTCAGGGTGGAGGAAGGACCACGAAGAGTGCTGCTTATGACTACACCGAAGCTATTACCATTCTCGTCAACCCAGCAGGAGAGAATATAGACATCCGACTGGAGATTCCCGACAGCGCAACCCCAGGGGAGATTGCCGTCGTCTTGCGAATTAAAGAGCACCGAGTAGAGGTGGTGAAAGGAAAACTAGTTGGACCATGGAAGGTAAAGAAAGTGTTGGATGATGGTAGTGTGAAAGACTTCTTGGGGGACGAAGGTGCAACTATGATTAACTTTGCGGGGTGAAACAGCAGGTTCTCCTGCTTAGTTACTTGCTTGTCATGTTAAATAGTATCCGCTGTGCAATGGGGGCGCAGTGTTCTCCGGGGAACGGACTGCAGTCAAAATTCCTCACATTATTGGGAAGCTAACCTAAGATCTCTCTATTCTGGTGCAAATTTGTAGCCGCCTTGGCGGGCAACGGCATCGAACACGAGCGAAGATATTTGCGTTCCAGCGTCATCGGTAAGAAGACATGAAATCTCGTCTCCAGGATTCACTGGGCCTACACCTGACGGCGTCCCCGTGAGTACCAGATCTCCCTCCTGTTAAGTAGATGAGTGGACCTTCTAAGCACCAAGAGAAATGGAGTACTTCTAGAGTCATGATTGAAGAGATATGCTCAATGAGACGTGGGATTTTGAATATCATATCGGCGGTGGTGCCATTCTGCTTGAGTTGCCCGTTGATCTAAGAAGAACGTGAAACATGTAAATGGGGCGATCTTGGCTAGGGCTGAGAGGTTTCATGACACACTTTCAGGGAAAGCTTNNCAAATTCTGAGGGTCTTTGATTCCTTCCTTGGGAATGAAGGACCTGAAAGAGCATGAGTGCAAGGCCGGGGTGGTGCAGCCATGACAGACTAACCCTATTGGAGTGAATGTATCGAATCCCTTGGCCGCCGACCAAGGTAGGCCCTTCTTCTTGACTTGGTCTTGTAAATTCCTTGCGGTCATATCAACGGCCAGTGCTTCGCGTCCATTCCCAGAGTCAATTAGGAATGCCTCAAGAAAATCCAGAAACACGGTTGCTAACCATAACCAGCGATATGAGACGCCGCGTCTGCTTGGGAGATATCACGTCCTGCTTTGCCTATCACCAAGCCGAGTTCGACTATTATGGATGGGTCTGAGCTGACTTGGGAGAGTTAAGAAGGAAAGGGGATAGACCTTCATGGTGCGCAACTATTCCCTGGGGGATTTCTAGTTTGCCACCATTAGAGATATAGCTAGATGTAGGCTTTAGGAAGAAGAATGGTTCTTTGGGGGCCGTATTGGATAATTCTTTGATATGTTCGCTGTAGTTACGACCGATAGCGACAATCTAACGATCGAGGCCAGTAAGAATTTAACACACACTCTTAAATTAAAGCACATTCACCTTCTTTCCGTTCCTTATGAACGACGCGGCAGTCATATTTTTGGGCAAGTTGAGGGAGTGCAGAAACAAGTTCTCAGACGAACCCGAGGTAGAAGCTCGRGTTCGGCCCGACCTCATCCGCTTCGCCTCAGAACCAATGGAGGCGGCGGCGTTGGAACCTTTTAAGCTTTTTAACTCCCAACTGGGGAATCAGCTTGGCTTCATGTCAGAATTATAGGAAAAAATTGGGAATTCAACATTATTTATCGGTCTGTGAAATCCACATGTCTAGGGCACACTTAATCTAGCGCTGTGTAGACTGCTTGAGAGGAAATAACCAAGACAGTCAGAAGAACCGATCGTATGAGGCACAACTCCGCGAAAAATAGCTAACAACGATGTTCCCCGTTACCACTACCTCTATATTCATCCTGAAATTTATTTGACTTGGGGCTCCTCTATTAGGTTGAACAAATTGGGTTGTGGGGCTATTTCTACCGTCTATCACTCTCTTAACTGGATCTTGAGTTTTTGGATCACCCATGCAACTAATGGTCGAGTTCTACCAAGTGTCACATTCGCGACCCCGATACCTGAAGCCAACCTCAAGCCGCAAGCAACAGATGCCAAGAACATCTATTGCGGCGGAGCATCTTCGAGTGGGCTGGGCAGCGCGCTCTCTAAGCAAAGCGCATTAACTTAGAATGGTGGATGCATGATAGAATGCCAAGAATGGATGGGTGTTATGATTGCGAAGGACGTAGAGTAGCAAGTTACACAGCGGAATGAGATAGTGCAAGGGGTGATGATGATGTAGTACAGCAAACAGAGGTGAAATAATGCAGCGTCTGAACAGTATAATCCTAAAGCAATAGACCGAATTTAACCTCGATAATTTAGACATCACAAGGNTAGATACTCACCTACAATTGGAGAATAAAACACATAGGTATAAAGGGACAGGAGTAGTGGTATCTATGAGGAAGACTTGGAAGCTGGCGACGATGGACGTTCCCAGTAGTATCGTGGAGGTCGTTTCGGAGAATTATCATAGGATTGCTTGGAGCTGCGAGTTTTCTTTGACGATTGGTGACTCGGGGGAGGCTATTGGATAAGTATCTGGATTAGGGATGGCTGGTTGTGGCTGTAAGAAACTTTGACGCACTCTGCTGATCTGGGCAGCCTCGCGTTCTTCCATTGGTCCCGCTTCCTTTGTCCCTTCGTCTCCACCGCCACCGGAGGCTTTGCTTCGGTGCCGCGACGCAGACCGCGCTCTCCGCCGTTCCCGCTCTCGTCTGCTCTTGCCCGACTCGAGATCTGCTTGTGCTTGTGCTCTTTTTCTCCGCCGCCTTACATGGAAGATAGTTGTGGCAATGGTAGCGACTATTACAATGACTAGAAGATCAACCAAGTAGTGCGTTAGTATATAGATTGTAGGAAGAATGATTAGGAGCTCACCAACTACACAAACGACGGCAATTTCCCATCTCGAACCGAGGTGTCCATTCGAGGGCTCTTCGCTATAAAACAACAAAAAAGAGAAAGAAATCAATTCTAATTTCCAGTCGCAGTGAAAGCGCCGGACGTACGTTTGGTCGTCGATATCTGACATGTGGAGAAATGGGAGGGAGAATAAGCAACTCGAGAGAAGCCAGTTGGACGGAATAAAGAGAAATCGAAGAATGACGGAGGACAAAGAAATGATATATATACTCACACAACAGCTGGCCCAGCACCCCAAGTCCACTCGGCAGACAAGATTGCTGGCCTTGCCAAGCTTTTGAGAACCAAGGCAAGGCTGAGAGAATGCCAAGCCAAGAAATAGTTGCGCCACAATTGAGTTCCCGCCTCGTTCTCTTCTAGTACTCTCGTGGTTCCAAGCTTGATACAAGACATAACTATGCCAATATGGTTTCTCCGTATGATGATGGTCGTAAGTAAGCTATATGATCGAAAGTCAGAGAGGAAAATCAAACAACAGATATCGTACTTGCAAGGCAGAGGGCCANAGGCTAGCGCCTGGCAGGACTCGTCCGTCACCCTTAGTCATCATCAAATTCAATCCCKAAGAGAGAAGGGAGGGATCACAAGGAGCAGGCTAGAGGGGATCGCGTAGTAGGCGTGTTCTTCCATTGTGGAAGGACCTGGAAGGGGGTTTTGCGGGAGATACATCGTCAGTCGTCAGTCGTGGTGGTGGTAAAGAAGAGAGCCATGAAGTCACGCATTCCTCCACAACTCCCTCTCATCGCAGTCTCAGACGGGAACAGAGCAGAGCCCGGTCCGACGAGGAAATCCCTTGTTCGCTTGTTCTAATCAGGGGACTCTGTGGGGTAAGAAATTTCCCAACAAACTAAGATACAATTCCTATAATCCTAGCATGAGAGGGTGGAGTATGTCAGAATAGCTCTATGTTTAGACCGCAAGAGTGCCCGTCGACGAGAACTCTCTGTGAGGATCTCGCACGAATGATCTCGCAACAGTCGCGAAGAAGAGTCAGCAGGCCTGGTTTTCTCATGAAAAATAATGCGCAGTGATATAGATCGCGAGCACGGTATTTGACTAGTCAGTTAAGTGTTTAGAATTGCCAGACAGCCAGACACAAGCATTAAGTAGAGTTGACGTTAAGCTTCGGTCACGAGTGAGCGTACTTATATACGCCCGTATTCCAGGAGGAGAAAGCGAGCTAGCACTGATCGTTTGCATGATTATCGTTGTAGCAAACTTGATAAGGAAATCCTGGTGGTTATCACAGCAAATCCCACAGTTCCAGGACATGAGAAAGTGCTGTGCAGAGGCTGTGAATTCGAATCTTTAACTTGGCCAGGAGGACAGAGGAGTCCCAGTGGCGATGGATTACCTCGGGTGTCGTGGGTAAAATCAGGTCGGAGTTTGAAACGAAAGTGCCACGTCAACAGCGGCGGCGTACGTGGCTTTCTTTACGACCACATACATCTTCCACGTATTTCAGTTGTCCTGCCCAGCGCAGTAAATTAATCCAGCCCCCTATCCAACCCACTTTCTTTTCCTTTACTCTCCAGCCAACAACGATCATGTCCAGCCCAAGCCCAACTGTTATGTCTATTCCTTCCCCAGCCTCAGAACAAACTTCCCCCTCCTCTGGCCCTTCAAGAAAGCGGCCACGCACCGAAGTTTCGTCTGAAGAGCGCAAGGAGGCAAGAGCTCATCGCAACAGAATTGCTGCTCAGAACTCCAGGGATCGTCGCAAAGCCCAGTTCTCCTATATGGAGCGTAAGCTAGCCGACCTCGAGGAGGAAAACAGACAGCTTCGTGCCGCTATCGGTAACAACACAGGTGCAGTCGCTGCAACTACTCTCGCCAACGAGAAATCCGACAAAGATCGGGAGAATGAAGAACTTCGGGAGAGAATCAAGACCCTTGAACGGGGCTGGGATGCTGTGGTCAAGGCATTGGCCTCCCAGGGATTAGTGCCCCCAATGGGACCCACCTCATCTTCGGCCGACGCTGCCCAACCATTAACACTCTCGCAGCCACANGCCAACNTTCGCTCCCCCAACCGCAGGCCCAGAGCCCAACTCACCCAACCTTCTCTGCATCAACTACCACCAACAGCCCAATGCCAACSTTCCCAATCTCGCCTGCTCCCTCACACTCCTCCTTAGACTTTGAGTTATCAGTCTCCCCAGATTCCCATATCTTTTCTTCGGAACCAGTACCAGACTTCGCAGAAGATCGCGAATCCACTCGCCACCTAGCACGGGTGGCGACCACGTCTCCTTCATTGGTGAACGTGTCCCTGCAGCGGGTGGACTCGCCGATCCTATCGATATCTTCTCCGCGTTCCCTCTTGCTGTCCCCTCCCAGCAGTCCTCTCCACTTATTATTGACCTCCCTCCCCCAGAACAAGACCCAGGGATGGACGACGCCTCGATGGAGATCCTCCTCCGCGAAATCCTCGCTTCGCCTTCGTCCTTGGGCCAGGCGACGGGTTTACCACCTGCGGAAGAGGAGCTGAGAGGGACAGAGATGCTGTTCGGTGATGAANCGCCCGAGATGGCTACCATGACCGACGATAGCAGCATGAATGGGGAATGGGATATTCAGAGATTGTTGAGCATGTTGCCCTCGTCCTCCTTGGGATGCGCCGACTCCCCGTCGATGTGGAATCCCAATTCTATTCTCGGTGTCGGTGTGTTCTGAAAAACGACCGTGGACTTCTTTTTTTGTTTCCTCTGAATATGTTCGTGTCATCTTTATTCTCCAGTTATCTTCCTCTGCTGTTTCGTCGATTCTCTCCTATGGTGCCTATGTCTTGGTTATATGTTCGTTTTCAAGTTTCTCTCATCGAATAAATTATAGTCSCTTCCTCTCATCTCTCACATTTTTTTTCAACTTGCTAGTTACACTCACATTCTTGCCTGTTCCTTTCGGAGCTTTCTATCTACTCTTTGTCTTGTTT
>LBLO01000491.1:0-23697 GCA_004354395.1 Chondrostereum purpureum | reverse complement strand
TTGGGCATGTGCGGCGCTTTTTCTGTACTTAACAGACAAGATCATGCTGGAGACCCAGGAAACCACCAGAAGACAAAAGTAGAGATACTAGATCATTATGCGAGCCGGGGAGATTGTATAGCATCAAGTTTCCGAGATCTAGTGTGAATCAAGGTCCAGTAGCATGAAGTTATTCCAGTAGGCTGCCCGAGGCCGATTTTGTTCATAAATCCACAGCAAAAAGGATAGGATTAGGGACATATAGCATAGAGTCGGCCATATAGCAAGTTTAGGGGCCGGGGGAAGATGTAGAGAGTGTAAGTGAGCGAGTTGGTGGTTTCAAGATGGTCGTTTTTTCTAAGTCCCGCGTCACAAAAGCGTGACCCGCCAAAAGTGCTACTNAGCATGGCTCACAACAACAGACCGACGTCATCTGTGGCGTCGCCGATTTGCCACTATTTGTACTACCCACTATTTATACCCCGCGCTATCCCAGACTGGACTTGCCTTTTCTTTCTTTCTTTCCCCCATCTCCTTTCTCTCATAATCCCTGGACTGTCTCTGCTTTTCTTTGCTGCGATTCTTGAGTATTTCGTTCACCTGTACCAGAATTCGCGAGCCGGAAGATCGCAGTGACTCACACCAATCTTCCGGCAATTGGACCGCGGGAATGATGCGCGTCAGCATCGCCTCACTCTGATGCAACTTTCATCATTAATATTATATCATTTACCATCAACCATGGTTGTCTTTCCGCTTCCATGTCCTCCAATTCCACATTATCCACGGTAAATGAGTTACTAGCAGGTAGTGTCGCTGGGGCTGCCCAAGTTCTCGTCGGGCAGCCGTTGGACACTATCAAAACTAGGGCTCAGATTGCACCGAGTAAGGATTCTTTTCAGATACCTCAGTGGATCAACTGACCGATGTAATTTCCAGAGGGAATGTTTGTTAGTACCTTAGGGATGTCTAGTTCAATAATCTATCTTACGGCTGCATATAGAAAGGACCCATGGATATTTTGGCCCAAACTCTACGAAAAGAAGGATTCTTCGCGCTTTACAAAGGTGCGGCTATATCGTATTTCTGTACGACTTCATATTCTAATTGGATGAGTAGGAATGGCTAGCCCATTACTTGGGATAGCCGGTGTCAATTCTCTACTCTTCGCTTCATACGGAATCTCAAAACGACTTGTRTCTCCGTTCGGTCAGCTCTCTTTACCAGAGATAGCACTCGCGGGGAGTATGGCTGGTGCAGCAAATGCTATTCTCGCAAGTCCAGGTTTCTATTCAACAGTAATCCTTTGGATTATTCCGGAAGTACTGAGGATTCTTTCTGTGCAGTGGAGATGTTCAAAGTCCGGATGCAAGGGCAATATGGCGGAGAACACGATAAGAAGCTGAGGACGATCGTAAAGGAGATGTGGGCGCAGTATGGGCTTAGGAAGGGGGTTATGAGAGGGTATTGGGTGCGCTTTTCCTTCTTTCTTTTCGTCAGGATCTCAGTCTAACTGAGTTTGAAGGTGACGGTCGCACGGGAGATACCTGCCTATGCTGGGTGTGTTCCCCTCGTATTTCTCCCATCTTCATTTCTAATCCTGTTACAGATTCTATACTGGTACACGGACATTCCATTCCATCCGACTATCTTTGCTTATCAGTGTCTTTCAGCTTTTGAGTTCTCAAAACGCAGCTTCTCGCAAAGATATGGCGGACCAGAAAATCTCCCTGTGTGGGCCCTCCTTGCTAGTGGGTCGACTGGTGGTGTATGTTTGCCTCTCCCTTTCCTTGCCCCAGAAATTTGATCCCTTGTATAGCTCGCATATTGGCTCGCGTGTTATCCTCTAGGTTGGCGTCCTCCTCCCCATCCTTCCACATGATCACACTGAGCATATCAACGCAGATGTAATCAAATCACGCGTCCAATTGCGAGAAGTACCACCGACGGGCACACCGGTTCAATATATCGCGCGCGAGTTTAGGACAATCTTAGCAGAGTCGGGAGTGTACGTCTCTATCTTCCGATCGTTTGGACGTCTGCTCATAGTTCTTTAGGCGAGGGTTGTTCTCGGGACTGTCTCCATCATGTAAGTCTTCCTAATGTTCTCTCGTTGGCATGCAGACTGCTTACTGTTAATGACTTGCACAGTATTAAGAAGGTACTTACTACCACCACTGACTGATAGCATGTCTGCTGATTGTCGTTGCTCAACAGTATACCAGCGGCAGCCAGTACATTCGCGGCATTCGAACTCACTAGAGGTATGCTCCTCTTAGCAGCGCTTATTCAGTCAGTTCACTAATGGTTGGATGATAGAATATTTGCTCAAGGTGACGGGTGTATAGGAAATCTATAGAGGAGGTATTATGGACACCAAGTCTCTCTGGACTGACGTACATATGTCTTGTCAATTCACGCAAGCTACCACAAGCATGGACATAGATCATATTCATACATGCATAAAAAGCACCACCACTTCACCAAGTATTTACCTTATACAGCAACCACATGGTACAATAGCCCACCATCGCGAGTACCCCAAAATCCCAAAGTGCCCGAAGGTACAAATATATTGATTCTCCGAATTGGTTTTGCAGTTTACGGTATTCAAGGTATGCTTTGCGGATACGTCGCTGACGGGATACCTCATACGATGTGGGCGGCTCTATTGAAGGGKTTTTNGATGAGTAGAGCAAAGGAACAAAGAGGGGTAGGTGGCATACCCATAACACGAAGACAAGCAGTACTATCCATTTCCGAGCTCGATTCCTCCGTGAGTGTATGGATTTCGTCCGCTGTGAGATATCCCTTCCCCATCGTGATCTTGTCTTTGTTGGGTATAAGGATCTACAAGCCGCATGAGTAAGTTGAACGTAGCGCAGATTACGAGTCGCCTTTACAGCTATATCTTCCAAATTCCACATCTCACAGACTCTCCTCAAGTTCAACGTTCCAACGCCGCTCCGAGTTTCCAGTTTGAATTCATGGATCATATCAGGCTCAGAGCGGTCCATCAGCCCAAAGACGTCTCTGTAGAAGTGAACTGCGATCATCCTAGGGTTGTGCGTTCGGTTAACGGAAAGAAAACAACAATATTCAAAGGACGTACCCTGGCCGAGAGGATAAAGAGTGCCTCCTGGGCCCTCCGAATTCCTTTGTCGCGAGTTCATCTTCTCTGTCCCGTTGATCTCTATATGCCTCGATATGCTCGTCGGGGCTAGGTGTGAGGTAGTATTCCGGATGGAACAAGTACATGAAAAATGTTTTGTTCATTTTTCAATAACGTGGGGGTAGTGCAAAGGAAGACTGGTGGGCGTTTATATATAGTGGGTGCATCTTGAGACGGATTTGGAACAAAGTAGTCGATSGCTCTCGTTCAAGAACAAAGTCATGTCGGGGGTGGAAACGGGGTGTGAAAAANGACATTTAGGGCTCAAAGTTCTGTTGTATTAGGCAGAAAGAGAATGTATTTGAAGTGCAGTCTGCTGTGATGGTTCGTGTTCACGAGAGCAATACCCGGTATATCCGATATGCACAGTGTCGCAACCTCGGTCCAGTCGCGTGCGTTACTCTGCAGCTGAGCTCTGGCCTTCTCTATCTTTTCCTTCAATCAGGTGCCACCATCGTTCTATTCGTCTGCCAAGAACGTTTGGTATCGAACCACTGACAAATGATGACATGTCCATCCTCCGAATTGGTTAACACAGACAGATCTTCGGGGACGTCAAGTTCTACGTATATCAATGAAATTAAGCAGGAAAACAAAAAATATGTAGACAAATTCGAAAATTTGGGTAGAATCAACGGTGTTTACCAATAGGGGGTACATGAACAACAGAACGAGATTGGTACTACAAATCTTCGGTGGCCATTCAAGTCCCTACAAATTGACTCGACGCACTCGACTACCTGAGATTTGTCGTCCAGGGTATTTGGGAGGAAGAACTTTAGCTGTCTGAGGGAGGGTAGCTGGTGCCCTGCGGTTTCCAAAGACCGCCCAGTGATACCAGTTAGAGAAACGACCAACCGTTGTACACGAGACAACGGTCGCCAAAGGTCGAACTCCGGAACCACACCTTGCTCTAGACGGAGATGGGTTATCCTGCGCACAGCATCAGCAGAAGCAAGCTGCAACCAATCATACGGAGGGCAATCTAGCACGGTAACTCTAAGATCGTGTTTCTCTTCGTCGAACACCGTGCTCTCCCCTGGCTCTGAGAACACCTGTGCGAACCGCGCAGAGCTGATCGAGAGGCGCTCCACGTTGGGGAGACTGGTGATCCAGTCATCAACCCACATAGCATTGTTGNTGTATGGGGTCAACATGGACTGAGCGGACGAGTGAACAGGGAGTTCCGTGGTCAGCCAACGGCTCAACAGCGAGAGGCGCTCTGAACCTCGAAATATAGTTAAGCAATGACTGACGATCGCGGGGCCCAAATTTGAGCTCGTTGAGGAAAGACCTATATATAACTAGATTAGTGCGAGGATTTGATCGCGGAATCTGATGAACGTACTGAAGAATGTTTGCTGTACGCAGCTTCGACGCTTCCCAGACATCTACGTCTTTCCACCACTTGGCTTCATTGAGTTCTGTCTGGCCACCAGTTAAGAATGGAATATAGTCAAGAAGACACGCCGAACGATCTTCGAATGCGTGGGTGAGAAGGACTTTGTGAGTGTACGGTTTGTTGCGGGGCATAAAGTGTATATCATTGGTAGGATACAGGTACACCAGCTGGGTGAATCCATGGTCTTCGTCGATCCATTGTACGGTTTCAGCATCTAGTGGAATAGCAACTTTCCTGACATTCCTGAAATATCGCTTGAACGTCTCCAGGCTGCGCAAGTTATGTGGTAGTCCCGAAGGAAAGATAACTCGTGAAATGCGGTCCCCAAAAAGTGGCGGGAGCGCAGGGTCAAATCCCWGAGGCCAGCTGTCCCCRAGCATCGTCACTTCAAGGTCTGCGTCCAGATTGAGTAGCGCTGGTAGGAATGGAAGGGGACCAAGGTCAATCTCTCCAAGAGTGACGAACTGAGAGATTAGCAATGCCATGCGCCTGAGCTGGGTAAGATGAGGAGTACTGAGTGCAGAGAGGATACAGGACAATGGGCAGTATTTCCCGAAATAGACTTCATGGAATGGCCCCCCTGCAATGTAACCTAGGGGTATGGTGGTGAAGCAGTCGATTAGTGAAGGGTGTCCTGACATCACTGCGACAGAGGTAGGGAGCAGATCGCTTGTATTTGGACTGGTGGGAGGTGGGATCGCATGATTATCCATACGCAAAGGCTGCGGGAGAGTAATAGGCTCGTTGGGAGTTCCACTGCTTAGTGGTCCTTCCATCCACTCCCAACAACTTTTGGATAGCAAAGACTTTAGCTCGTGTGGGTCATCGTGATTTCGAACCTGGTGGGGAGGAATATGGACGAGAGGATGTGGTACCACTAACGAGTCGCGTTCTTGGGGAGCATCGTTGACTATGGCAGTCGTATCCTCCGTCGGAACGGGAAAGCCAGCCATGGTCCCATCTGCATCCATCCCAATGCTATGACTGACTGTTTCATGACCTTCGTAACGAGTATAAGAAGCCGTATCTGTTGGAGCAGAGAGGTAGACGTGAGTTTCCGGGAGACCAGACCACGTCGTTGGGTGGTCTTCTGCCTCTGGGGGATTGGTTTTTGTTTTGTAATCTGTCCTTGGATAATCGAGCTCTAATGGATTGTTTCCACCGACGAACGCGATCCTGCGTTCGTAAAAAGCATATGAGTATATGAGACATAGAATTATCGTTTGTCGTTAATTGTTAATTGTTTTTCAGTCGTCTTTCAGTCGTTATCTTGTCTTTGGGGTCGTGTCTGTAGTTGCATGGATATCAGGGAGCGTTTAAATAGATACCTGATTTCGTCCATACGCAATACAAAGGCGATGCTTTGTACTATCACAGAATAAAGACAATAAGAAAGACAATAGTTAGAAGATTGATTTTGGGACATATTAGGGAAAGTATAAGGACAATGCAGGGCCATAGTGACGTTTGTGGGTGGGTGTCGAGTGCCACATGAACACCTTTCCCTTCAGATTGATATGGAAGCCGTTGCGAAGCCTCAGTTTTTTCTTTTTACTCCCAAGTTTTCGATATCAGGCAATAGCCATAGATAAGGAGATGTGGCGACATGGAGGCGTGGTCAGAGCTACGATTGCGGCTGTGACGAAAAATAATTATCCATACTAAAATGCGCACCTCGGTCCATCCGGTGCTCTCCGACCTACCTATCAGCCCCGCCTTCATTTTCCAAGTMAATCRAAGTCAACCAACTGTATAGCTTCAATCTACAGGTTGTATCGCCCGTGAGGTGTACCTCAAAGACTTTAGAGAAAGCTTCCTTCCCCAAAAATACGAAATCCTGCGGCAYGGTATGCGCCATCTTTTCTTTTGTTGTGGCAGTCAGTGTCTTCATGTATCTATTAGTGTCGGGATAAGTAGAAAACAATAACGAGAGGGGTTTTCCCCTGATGACCCATCATAGAAATGATATGAAGGTATCTCGAAGCTCTTTTGTGGCCCTTGGATTCAACTGTAGTCACCGCTATCTATCTGAAACCAATCACTTTCGYTTCGATTCGTACTCCTGTGGCACATGATCCCGCAATGGCTACCTTCCGCTGGATCATGGATGATCTAGTTATGGGACAGCACACGGCACTAACCATAGAGACTGCAGTTCTCTATCGTCTTCCCAACGAGCTTAAACATCACTTCTTCATAGCTGCACAAAATTATCCAGTGACCTATAGCGCGATCTGTAGCACTTCTTCTGCTATTCGAGCGCTTATTGTTCACCAGTTTTTTCTACCACTGTCATCATCGACGATGACAAGAAGCTTGCGCAGATTTGCTCTTTCCCCNTCCCGATTCGTCTCTTTATGGATGGGTGCATCCTCTGCAACATGCCAAAAACCTGTGGTTCTGGTTCAAGACACGAAGATCAGTGCACTGGGACAAGTGGATGTCGGATATCACGCAGAGATGCCCAAACTTTGTTAACTTGGCCCTCCCTTTTCGCCTTCCTGACAAAGTGCGGTCAATTGCCCGCCTCGACAGAGGATCTTTGCATCAGGATTCTAGGGAGAGCATCTGAGGAAACCAAAGAGTATCCTCGGTATTATCCAGGACCGTTTCTCCCCGGTGCAGAGAGTTTGTATTGGGGAAAGCCCAACGCCATTCTTCCTCGTATCACACTTCTTATTGTATATGGCGACGGAGAGTTTCAATGGCTCCGTGGTCATGTTATACATGTGTCCTTGTTCCACCGTTTCACCCATTTTGCTATCAATACGAAAAGGAGGGGAACCCGGGCTTGAAACAGGAAATCGACCCATATCTTCGTCCGGTACTCCATTCTCCTACTAGCCTTCGGAGTATGACGTTGATAAGCGGTGACCAAGAYTTGGAGAATTATTTGAAGTGGTGTAATCCGGATCCTCGAAGGAGAGTTGTAATGATCCATCCTACGGGGATCTGAGGTAACCGTCTTTCTTCGTGAACGGCAGACGACTGGGATATTTCTGGGAACTAGCAGAGAGGTAATTTTCCCGTTTTCCTCACAAACTTCAAAGCAGATATGTTGGTCGTAGGTTGCAATAGATAGACTTGGGGAAAGATGTGGCCCGCATTGCATTTGTTTCCTTGACTCCGTATTCGATCTAGCCACCTACTTACTATGCACTAAAGGCTGTGAGCCATGAATTCGACCGTTTCTCGAGGTTAAGTTACGGAAGGTATAACGTGAAATCTATCAGTTACACGGWACGCGAACGACATGACAAGTGTCCCTCACACACACAGGGACCACAGYAGGCTAAGCAGGAATGAATTGGCTTTATTTGCAACACGCTTTCCTCAGTACACAACACTTTCGACACCACTTCAACACGACGAATTCATAAACAAAGAAGAGATATTCCAAACCCCTACAGAGAACGGAAAGTACTGCCAGACCTCTACACGAAGACTGAACAAGTAGCGCGGGATCCGAGTCAGGGCATCCTACCTAATCCGGCAGTCTTGTCAGGACCCAGGCATTTCGAGTCCCTAATTTATTAGGGACTCGACTGTTACCCTAGACTATTTTTTCTCTACATCTATTCACACACCCGTATCCACCCGTTACCGTGAGAGTTTCTTTCTTATTTCGTATGCACTGGTGCACCGCCTTTACTCTGGTCTACATGAAAGTGTTTTCTCGTTAGATATACAACTCTACTTTATCACTAATGTACTTTACTATTAATGTAATTATAAGCCTTAGAAACCGAAAAGAATGTATGATATACGCTTGAATCATCGTATTATTTCTGCCCTCTAAGTTCTGAAACTTTCATAAATGATTCCCAATTATATGCCCTTCTCCGCAATTCCGCATCCCTTCGCTCTTCTATTTCCTGACTTGTGGCATCGTTCAACCAGTCGTCATCCGATTTGTAGCCGTTTTCTACCCATCTGAATAAGTGGCCTGCGGTGTACTGGATAATTGACATACGCTCTTCTCCTGCAGCTTCGTTTATTGGTAGGTTCGAATGGCGCACTATTGCTGATGGTATAAGTACGGTTGAACCGCTTGGGAACCGCACTACTATCCCCAGCTCCCATAGCACTATCTGCCCGCCTTTGTCAGGATTAAATTTTCCTAGCGCTGTAATGGCACACCACGCGCGCGCTAGGTTCCCTTCATCCACATGAGGCCACGTTATCGAGTTCAGTCCTAAATTGAACGTCATGCACGCGAAGGCGGTTCCTACGTGGTTTCTCACACACTTCGTGCTCCATCTCGTCAGTTTGTCAATGACTTCGACGCAGTCATCATAATTACGCTTCCCGAACGTTTCGTAGGCACCTGCATAATATGTATTGATAAGACAGTCTTCTTTTTATTCTGTAAACTCACAATTCGCAAAGCCCACTAGCCTAGCTACGAGCGGATTGTTTACGAGCGCACCGACGGCCGCTGCACGTGTCTTCGTAAATTGACTCCTGTTTTGGGGCTCCTGTGGACCAGATTAGTGCATGAACTCAAATATTCATTCTTTCTCGCACCGTCTGGCCGCCTCCTAGCGAGATCCCTGCTGTCACAGACTTGAACGTCCCGCGCGGGTTGCGCTGTTCGTGTTTGTAGATCTTTATCTGAGGCGACGCATCTTTCATTGCTGCTGCAATGCCGTCCGTCACCTCTAGCCATGCTTCGTGGTCTGCCGGCGTGCCAACCAGCACACCAAAGACGCGCCCACAACTGTCGACAAGAAGTACCGTTTTCCTTTTGGCGTTCAACATTCAGTTTTTGTTAAGATACTGAGTAGATACTGAGTGCTTACCTCCCGTCCCATTTGTACTCTTGCATCCCGAAGTCTGTTATGAGCTCTTCTATACTGTATATTCGCTGCTCTTCTACTCGGCGAACACCCACCCAGGCGGGCTTCGATATGCGGAGAATGTCCACTATGTTGGGGCTGACGACAATGCCTTGTGTGGAAGCTGTAGCACGCCGATTGACTGAGCATTTCTTCAGCCTTGTGCCGCTAGCCTCCTGCTCCAGCTCCCTCTTTATTGCTCTCTTCTTTCGATAGCGGGTGTTAGAGCTTCTGTTGTATTTTTTCTTCGCACCTCTGGTTTGCACAGTGTTTTTCTCGGCTTTGGCGTCCAACATCGCTTCACTGGAAGCCCGAGGCACGGTACGAATGTTGTCGGGGCGTTTCATCGGATATACCCTGATCGGCTCTTCTTCGTCAGTTGTGTACTCGAAGTCTGTCAAGGGACCTAGAATAGGATGATCGATGTCGGTAAGGCTGTTGAGACACGTTCGTATGTCGAAATCCGTCCATATCTCTTCAGAGAATATAAGTTGGTATATAGTCTCCAGCGGGACATCGGATGCCGAAATCCTTACTGCACCTTGTTAAGTTTCGTCAGCGCTCGTATACGTTTAGCATCTTCGGCCGCTTATAAATAAAAACAGCAGAAAAGGCGGAAGGCGCGGCTGCTTTCTGGGAGCGTTTCCAAGGTCGGAATCTGCAACCCATTGGCACGCGCGTTCCGCTTTTCTCTGGCTATATGGGGTGCTGTCTGCTGGCATAACGAGACTGTTACCGAACAGCTCGTTCGCTCTGCATTTCAACGCGCAGCCCGTCTCATCTACACCGAAGATATAATGAAGTCGGAAAACTCACCCTCTGCCGTCGTTTCCATCTCTTCTAACTTGTAATACTTGTATATGTAAAGACAGGATGAAGCGTCAATCTGATTGCTCAAGAGACACCTCCTGAACAAACAGACGAGCTAAATAAATAGAATACCCTTCGAGCCTTGTATTGAGGACACCCCCAATACAAGCGGTACGATGGTGGTTGGAGAGAGGAAGTTAAATTACCTCGGCCCACGAGTTGACGTGACATGAGGTACCAGAACAGTCATGTGAGCGTGTATCTTGAGGCAATATGTGTCTGTGGCGCTGACCTATTTAGTTTGTTTACAATCTCGGGCTGACGTTTACTGAAATTGTATGTCTCCATCTGTACTTACTTTAATATAACTGTCTATTTGCGTCTTTATCTTTTCTGTCGTTAACTAAGTATATATTTCACACAGTATTATAGGGCGAGATCGCATATGTTTGTTTGAAAAGATTAAACGAGATACAGTTGACGTGTTACCGTTTGCTCTGCCCGTATCAGCTGCAGTCCGAGAAGTTACTCACCGGTCGAGATTTCAGCCACATTATGTTTGATTCGCTTTATCTTCTGGATGAAAACTAATATACTACGATTGTTAACACCAATTGTACGCCCTTATCTCCTGCAGCTCGAGAGATGCAGCTCGATCTTTAAAACGTTTTGAGACTTTACTACCAACCACTGGCACCTCTTCTCCCATGAAATCATCAATCCGAAACCCCCTCTTCTCTAACTTTGCCTGTTTGTAGTCGAGCCACTCTTCCAGCATCTTTCCTCTCGCTTCATCCTTGTCTACAGCCCATCTCATTCGATTGTGGTTGATTTTGCACACCAGGGATCTGAAATGCTCTTCTCCGTATTTGAGCATCAACTGCTGCGCTCGCTTTGCTTCATGATCAAGTTCGGTAGGATCAGTGGCGTCAGGGTTTAGCATCGTCGTTTGCTCGTGAACGCCATCCTTTCCGAACCCTACAATCTCTACTTCACTTTTCTTGTAAGTGTACATTCGACCTTCTTCTTGAGACATTTCTTGTACAGACTCCTCCTTCAATATTTATTAGTTATTTGAACCCTAGAATAGGTATAGCAGCAATACCTCGTCGGATTGTAAATCGATTGCCATTTTACTCTACACCAATGTCAATTATGTCTTAGTTCTTTATATCAATAGACTTACACTGATGAATATAACATCGGAATCTGAGTCAGACGTGTCGATGACAATCGCGTCTTTTATCGCCGGTGATTCCTCGTCGATCTGCGCAACATACAGCGTTAAATTACATTGACATTTGCAGTTTGCTCACCTGGCTCATCTTATTTTTAACCCTATTCTTTTGCGGCAGATTCGCTATTTTATCAATGGTAGCTGGTGTCGGTTGTATACAGTTGTCTTCGTTTGTCTTACCGTCTTCCTTTGCGAGCCTTCACTTCGTCACGTGTTGACGCCTCTCGTTGCACGTGGCTTCAAGCGTCTGATTAAATACTATTCACAGTGCGCCTCCCTGATTTCGAACGCCTTATTCTTCCATCATATAAAGGTACGTTACCCCTTCACTTGGAAATACGTGCCTGGTATCGACCAGTTTCTATTGGCAGCCTTTCTTGCTCTCGCATTCTATCTTAGTTGCATTAGCTAGCTCACGATGGAGGTAACCCCCTTGGAGGATACAACCCCTATTCATCTTCCCGATGCTTTCAGTGCGCTTTCGCCGGAGACGCTGTTGCTAATAATCCTATTCTCTTGCCCTCCAAAACCGACTCTTCGCACCGGCTTTCACAACATCGAATCTGCCATGCAGCGCAATTACATGTCCGCCGTCTGTGCACGTTCGACTGTTTGTAAAGGGTGGCGAGATCTTCTTTCGCCCTCGATATTTTCGAATATCATTTTGATTTCCCCGGACCAGCTTGCCAGACTGTGTAAAATTTTGAAGGCCAAGCCATTCATCGCCGGTCTTATTCGCAGCGTTACCGTCCATCAAGATTTCTTTTACAATACGTTCGAAGGCATCACCCATGGCACCTCCAATGCCGCCTACGATCCCTCTGCCCTCCCTCATTATCAACCATCCCCTGCATCTTCCGTGGGTGCTTTGACAAACGCAAGAGACTGCGACGACGCCACCTTTGTCCAGTTAATGGAATCATGCTCTTCATATGAAGATCATGTCTATCTATCCCTCGCTTATCTTATGCAGGTGCGCGTTTTTTTCTTCATTGCCGGATTTTTGTCTAACGGTGCCGTTAGATATCTACTTCAATGCAGAGCTTGATCTCTTATACCTCATTCGCCGACTCTGTTTGGCTAGGCTCTCTTCCTCCATCCGTATCGTTATCCTCCNTACGAATCCTCGAGTTGTCAGACAATGCATTGACAACAGGCGGGAGCGGACTCTATGACCTATTGATTCTTGTAGCGCCGCGCCTTGAAGAATTGACCCTCTCATTCGAGAGGTCGGTGATTCTGCCTGGGATACCTTGCTCTCCCATACACTTCTTATTTCTATCGCGTTTGACGGTCTTAATTGGCTGTCATAGAGAGCATCAAGTAGGACGCTCCCTGAGCTGTGCAGGTTTGGAACGCTTCTTCACACTAGCCTGCCTGCCAAACCTCTTGTCGTTCGGGATGGTGTTGGGCCCCGTTGGAGAATATGCTGCTAATCGGAGTTGGAAACAGATTAAACACCATATGAATCTGATCTCTACTTATCTTCATACGTGCGACACCTTTTTATTGGACGCCCATCGAGATTGGTCGACTTTGATTAGGGATTCAATGAATTCACTTCTACATCTATTCCCGAGGCTGCGTCGACTTGTGTTCGATGCATACATCTTGAAGAAGTCGCATAACACGAATCCATTCCCTACTTTACGCCTCATTCACCCCACATTGCGCTTTGTAGACATCCTTGCCAAGCGCCGTTCTGTAGAGATGGAGGTGTCGATGTCCGGATCGGGCCGCATATCTCTTTTGCACATTCGTTCAGTTCCAAATCTACGACAAGTCCGATTCGTAGCCAAAGCGACAGCTCGTTTACAAGGACCCTGGGGCTTTCTTGATTTATTGACGAATGTCGACGGTTCGACAAGAACATTAACTGTGTCTACAGAGTCACAAGCCCCTCACTTCGATGCAACGTATGGATTTGACGAAGGCTTTATGGGCTTAACCCACAACGGGCGAGACGTCGGCACGAGACACAAGTGTTTGCGTTTGGGTGATCGTATATATCTGTACGCTTACAGGAATTAGTTAGAATACAGCTCTCCTTCTAGATCATTCCTCCCTTAGTTATTTGTCTTTTCTATTTCTTACTGAAACCGTCTCACAGGCTACGCAATTCAATTTCACCCCTGGCTTTGCCTTGCACTGCCATATCATGACGTCGCTATAAAGACCCTATTCCAAAATGTGTATAAGTGCCAGAACGACTTCGTTATCTTTGATCACACACCATGCGCGCTAGTATCACTCCCATAAATTCCCGTCTTGCTTCTCTTCCTCCTGAGATTGTAGCCATCATCATAGGCCATCTCATGGTTTTGAACCCTTTTGTGTCGTCTCTTCTCGCAACGAAAGAAGACGGCTTTCGATTCACGTTGCACCTCCAGCGTTGTAGAAAATATCAACGTGTCTCTCCAAAGTGGAGGAATCACATCGCCCCCTTGAAGTACAACACTTTGTATATTTCAAGCCCGTATGCGTTGCGGTCGCTCTCGTGGAAGATCAATACCTCCCACCTAGCGGCGGTATCTGTTAGACGAGTGATCTTATCAAGGGACTTCCTCCACATTCTCCGCAAAACCATGGCGGAAAGCCTCAATGATGACGGAGAGTCTGTCGGTACAGAAACAAATTCGGGTTCGTAAGGCATATTGTCCGCGAATCGCGTACTTAATGTCTCTTCAGATGACAACACGTCCGACCTCAGCAATGGAACTGAGTCCGAAGAATGCATTGAAGAAGATGGCCGTATTCCCTCCCTAGTAGAGCACAATCTTTTAATGTTACTGCAGCTGATTCAGGTACGCAGTTTTTCTTACATTCGTATACTTTCTTACGTTTCATCAGAGTTGCCCCATGCTTGAACACCTCGACGCCTACTGCCCTTATGGGAGTGGCTATTGGGGCGCTCCTTTGCCTCATGGGACTGATTTTTCTGGGCTTTCTGTTCTGAACATATCGGACAACACTTTTTGTCAATCCTGGTTCGACTTATATGAACTCATGCGCAACGTTGCACCCTCTCTCAAAGAGCTCACTTTGACCTTTGCGCAACATTGTCCTTTCAGCCATCAAGCCAATGTCATAGTGTTTCCCCGCTTAACACGTCTTTCGCTCCGTGCTGGATATGGAGAAGAGTTCAGCCCTGCTTGGGGTTTCAAATCCATTCGCAGCTTCTCCCAGTTATTCGCCTTCCCTTCCCTGCGCGCATTTGGTATCTTTGTCGAAACTTGCTACTCCTCTGCAACAGATATAGCTTGGAGTAACATTTCCACCGCTGCACTATCTGTTGCCGCTGGATCGCCTAATTGCAGAACCCTTGCCCTATCTTTTCCCTATGCTTTATCGCCGCATTTCAAACTACAGCAGGCCTTTCTCATATCTGCTTACCCAACGCTTCATCGACTTGTTTTATCAACAACTGCTCTGACATTGCAGTCGGATTCTAGCGATGGAGATGATGTATCCATTCGTGCTGAAGACGGCGTTGCTCTTGTCCATCCTACACTCCAATATCTTGACCTTATCGGCTTCCCAGATGTTGTATATGTCAATCTGCCAACCAGATTCCACACCGATCGGATGCCCTTGGTTAACGTAGAGGGCCTACCTGCCTTGAAGGAGGCTCGGGTTATTCATGACAGTGCGGCCAGCTTCGATGGAGATTGGGGATTCTTGGACAGGCTTACTTGCGCTGGCGGCTCACGTACGTTGAAACTCGAACATCACGACGAAGCATTCGAGACGTTGTCAACGATTGGCAACATTGTAGCGTCAGACTACATCCCTACTCTATCCTTCGCCCCTCTCTTTGGATTTGGTCTGATAGACGGCAACTTGATCCAATGCAGCTTTGATAAACAACATGTTTTCTTAGATGTCGTTGATAATATGTAATCCGAAATAGAAGGAATTCAACAGCATTTGCCTTTGTCTGCCTGGGCTGTACTATATTGATCGTGCGACGCAGTGCATATGCTACCCTTTTTTCCACTTCATTCCGTTTTCTATTTCGTTTGGCCCCGTTATATTTTATAAGACGTTTTTCACATTCGTACATAGCCATTTACTCGTCTTCCTGACCGACCGTCGCCATGCTCTCCGAATCGTCAGCCATAGGGCTGCTCGGGGAAAAGCTGGTACGAGTACTCCTTCCTGGTTCGCTTCCTGCTCCGTCGAGCCCCATCCTGGCAAATTTCGTGCTGTCAAGACTCTCCTCGTCGACGCAAAAAAGCAACCGCCTCTTGGGCTTCATCCTCTCTGACTGCCTCTGTTCGTAGTGTTCTTTGACACAAATCTGACGTGGATACTGGTTAGAACGACATGCATTGCAGCGTATAGGACACCACTCACGTCGGTATAGGTTGTGTCAATGAGCGTGACAGCCCTCAGAACCTTAATCATCTTTGTTCTCTCAATGCGATTGTTCGAAGCCTTTGAGGGAACGACTACGAAGGAAAACTGTATGTTCACGACATCTCCACGCTGAATTACAGAGGAATCAATCGATGCGTATCTATATAGTGGTCAGCATTGGGTTTTCAGTGTGAATCAACGATCACCTACGTAAACTTATTGTTCTTGTATATTTCCTTCGAATATATAACCTCGTTCTCTGTGGTGTAGACGTGGTGGTCTCCGCACATAGACGCCAGGATTCCATTAGGGTCGATAGAACTCGGGAGGGCGATGCGGTCGCTGCCATTCGATTCCCCGATGGGCGTTAGATATCTGGTCGCGAATTCGATGGCAGGATCTCCTCCGCAATAGGCTTTGACTTCGTCTTCTAGCGCTCCTTCTACTCTGCCGTATCGTTGGAAAAACCCGTGCATTTTGTCGACAACGCTGCAAACCTTGGCAAACTTATCGCCCCCAAGGCCAGTCACCGTTATCGACTGCTTCAGGTGTTTAATGCGGTTGATAGGTACCCTTATAATCACTGTCAGAAACTACCGCATGTAGAATCGTAAAGCGCACTCTTTGACCCCACTGTACACTGTCCTTTTCGCGCTAACGATGGCTTGGGTGCAGAAAACCATCTCCATACCGTCCTCTTTCTCCACCAGCCTGTATGCTTTTGGGTTCTCTGCCATCGAAATCTTGAGGCGCCGCGACCAGTCTTGCACCTGTTGAGACGTTGAGACGCATCGCCGTTTAAACAGATTGGTACGTACGTCGTCGAACATGAACGCCTGCCTGTTCGCAAAATCCCCCTTTGTCTGTGAGATAGAGCTTGCAAGTTCGTCAACGCGTAGAGCTACCGAGGTAAGAACAAGTGCTGAGTTGAGGTTATGTAGACTTACCAGCTTCAGCGGATGGGTATAGGCTATCCATTTCAGTTGAAGTGGTCGCTTGACTGAGAAGCTTTTTTATAAGCATGAATAAGGAACTCGGCTTTTCGCCACCCGCGCGATCGGTATTTTTTTTTTGCAATGTCTATCATGCGGTTTTGCGGCGGAAATTGTGCCACTCGATCGACTTCTTGCAGTTATCGTCGTTTCATCGCCTGCTGTTCCCTGTCCCAGAATACCCTTTGTCTCAGTAAAACAGTATGANTTTTTGCGCATCTATAGATACCCATATTGACCATGTTTCCCTGCGCTCCCCTCGATGTGTGGTCGGATACCGACTGAATTCTTGGACGCTCCTGTTTCAAACCTTAAATTTGGAACTAGCATCCCGCAGTATAAAAGGAATACTCACCCAGCAAATTCACTACTTCTCCCCCCCATCATGTCTCCCCAAGTAAAAGGCTCTAGAGCCCCTAACAAAGGGTGTGTTTCCTCTTGAGCCCCTACCTTCTATGGCTAACTGATTGCCATTTGTAGCGACTTCGAAGTTGTTGATGAACCAGTTGGCAGCAAGCGGGGTCGTGCAAAAAAGTCCGTTCCTTCTTTCTTTGGCTCCTCGTCGCTAACGCTACTTCGCAGAGTGATTAGAGAAGAATCACTAGACGTCGATGAAACACCTGCGAATGACGTCAACCTCTTCCTTGATTTAGAGGCCGAAGACGACGAAGGGTATGCTTGTTTTCTTCTTGCCATCATGTATTTCTCTTATTTCCTTCAGGGACGAGGGTTCGGACGAAGATGAGCCTACTCCCCCCCCCAAGAAGCGTAAGAAAACAGCCTCGAATGTCCAGGTGCAGGACAAGTCAGCTGCTAGTTACATGCAGCTCGTAAAGGATCGCCCTATCGTTCCCGCTGTTAAACAGTGTGTTTTGTTATTTTTAGTTGCCCGTTCCTGTCTTTAACGTTTTTAGGGCCCAACCTGATATTAAGAGATACGCCAAAGCAAAGGGTCCTGTATCGGATGATGATGAGTGCGTTGTCTTCGTATGTCCCATCTAGCTGAAGCTTACCAGTCGTAGTGAGGTTCAAGAGATTGGTAACCCGGCTTTCCAGGCTGCTGTAGCAAAGCAGACCACCTCTTTAACGGTTCCCAAGACCCCAGTGCGCAGGGCAAAGTACGTCACTCTGTATCAGCATGCAGTTCGAACCCCATTTAATGCCCATCCAGTTCGATCCAAAACGCTCTCCCAACGCCGGCGGCGACACCTGCCGTCAAGAGAGCGACGAAAAAGGCACCCAAGTCGCCAGCAATAGTACCTGATTCCGACGAGGATCTATCAGACGCCCCGAGCGTTGAGGCCCCAGCTCTGCCTGTTCGAACGAGGGCCCCTTCAAGAAAGGCTGCCGAGAATATGCAAGAACAAGCTAAGGCTGCGATAGCGCATAGGAGAAGAGCGGCGCGAAATGATAAGGCCTTTGCCATGGACGTTGACGAGTATGACGAAGGAGAAGCGGCGCTGTCTGCAGAAGAAACCGTTACGTACGTCTTTTCGATACAGTCTTGCGTCGCATACCTGACTGATCTTTCCGTATAGACCACTTCGCACGATTAGACCCCACCCCATGTTCACTAAGTGGGTAGTTTACCACCGTTCACCGAACACTGTCGCTAATTTGCCCACAGGGGGGAGGATGGTGCCTACGTCGTGGCGCCTAGTCATGACCCTAAAGGTACCGATGGTGGTGAGCTGTCTGAAGACGTTGTCAAGTAAGCTCGAATTATTTAACATATTCAATCTGCTCACATTTTATTAGGCCGTCCAAAGGTAAAAAAAANGGCGTAAGTTCGATAGTATTCTTTACAACATGCAGGGTTAAATCGTGTTTTCTAGTCGGGTCTCAGACTCGGAATATGAGGAACCGAAAGCTCGCCCTCGCCCCCGCCCTCGGCCACGAGTGTAAGTGATAGTGATTGACCACCCCTGCGTTTGCTGACCGCTGTTTGTAGGAATACGGAGCCCGCAACCAGTGCAGCTACAAAGGTTTATTCTCCTCTTACTTCATATGTGTTGCTGCCCCCTCTGACTTTGGATCAGAAGAAGGCATATCAGTTTAGTCTGTTCTATTGCATCTTTTTGATTATATGCTCACCGTTCGTACCGTTTTATCTTTCGCTAGGGCAAAAGCGGTCCGCGCTGCTTCTGTTGAATCGGGCCACTCTGTCAATTCCGTCAATCGACGCCTAATGTAGGCTGCCTTTCATTCCACTGCAGTGTAGATCTGATTGGAAGCCGTCACGTTCAGGGAGGACGAGCGTAAAGATTCAGAACGGCCTGTCCTACGGTCTGATGACGACACTCCCTCAGAAGGAACGAGTGTTATTATCGAGAAGACTGTGGCCCCTCTTACCAAGGAAGGTCAGAGGCAGAAACTAGAGAAGTAATATGTTCGCCTCACACCTTTTTTAAACCTGACACCGTCTAGGAGGAATGACAGCAAGACCCTATTCCATACGGAGCAACCTTACCCAAACATCGCACTCGATAAGGCTTCTGTTTCAACGATGGCACCCATGCAGGCCCTGGTCCCTTCGAGTACGAAGCTGATTCGAAACGACCTTATAATCAAGCGGGTATGCACTGATGATGATCTGAGAAGGTATGCGCCTTATCCGCTGTGTCTTCCAGGCTAATTATATTCCAGGGCTTGGTTTGGTGTTCTCGACTTCAACAAGCTAGGGCAACTCGTGTCGCCTCTACACGACGATCCAAAGAAAGTCGTCACCGCTAATCGTGTAAACGGGAAGGGACTTGGTCAGCAAAACACAGTGTCTGCAGTCTACACCGTGATTCGCGGTCAGTTTACTGGAAGACAGAGCCCCCCAGTCGTCCTTTCCATCGCCGGGATGACGGTGTTGTCGAAAATCAAGGTTAACGAAGACGACGCCGTCCCTTGGTACAAAAATATGGTGAGGAAGGCCCTGCTTGTTCGCTGTCCCGGAGTTCTACCAGAAGTCCTCGTCAATTTCTGTGTCCAAGCCTGCGGGTATGAGAAATACACGCACCAGGTTCAGGTCGAGAAAGACGTTGTCGGATTTGTTTCTAAGCCCTTCAACAAGGATAACTCCGTCCCAGTCCGCCACGTCATCGATTCAGACCACGATTTGGAGGGATCTGATGAAGATGTGAAGGAGAAGGTTACGGCGCCTTCAAAGCCGAGTCCTTCCCTGCCGTGGGCAAGAGACTTTTTTGACGACAGTGAGCCTTGATTTTCTTGTGCATATACTCTTTCTAAACTGCATAGTCCCGATTTACGACGGTAGGGAGGGGAGGTTCCGCGGCTCTCCCAAGGAAGTCACTAGCCTCCACAACCTTCCTATTATTACGACCGATTTGCCTCCTCGCACTGCGGTCGTGGTCTACTTCAACCCCAGTTTGTATAACTTCCGCCACGACGTCGAGGAGGTTTCACTGGGTTTTAACTTACTCGCGGTAGTAGTTGTGGGCTCGTTTGCTCGTTGAGCGACGTTCTGTTCGATACGATCTCTTCTTTGTCGTTTCTTTTTGTGTCTAGTTCCGATTGTAGTCTGAAGAAAATATAGAAAAATGAAATGCCGGGTATCCCCGGTGTACTATAATATGCCACGATCGAAATGAATGAGTGTGCTTTCGATGGACTCTACGCGGGGGTAGAAACACGATAGAAATTCTTGTTTCCTGTTGTATTCCGACGACTCTTCTTGTTGCGCAAGGGTAAGTATAACGAGGTGCAGCTTCCTGCTGGTTTGATTGTGCTGGAGAGCCCGTTCAGGGAGACTTTACACGGATCCTATGCGTATTGGGAGCGTTTCCAGGGTCGGAATCTGCAACCCTCAGCTGGCATCTATGTGTGTTTCTCCCATTTTGACGCCTCGTGAAAAAGTAAACTAGGCCGTACGCGTCATTTACCGGGAGGTAACTCGTATATCGATTGCTTCGTTTCAGATGTAGTCGTCTTTTTGTACGGATATCGTTTTGACACATAAGGCGTTGCGAAAAGAGATTGTTGACAGAGCAGTCGTTGAATGAATATATAGATAAAGCAAGCACGCAGGACACCCCGCGTGCTAGCTAATAAATATTGATGTGTACCCGTCACGTTCAAACTGACGCCAGCACGGAGGACACCTCCCGTGCTGGCCGTATTGAAACGTTCGGTCTAGGATTTGAGCTGCACCGCCACTGTATTGTCGAAAGANTAACCACGGTCCAGTAACCGGACTTCTGGCACCGAGTTAGCTATTTACGCGTCGTGCCTATTTGCTCCTTGCCTTTAACCACCATCTTGGTTGCTGGAGAGGGTTCCATCGGTTAGCAACGTCAGCAATACAACAGTATTAGATTGTCAGAGAGGTGTCTTTCGGGCAATCTACATACTTTGTATCACCTCATCCAACTATTCACTTCACATTTACGACGCGACTTTTATTGCTCTTCATTTACAGAGTTTTATTTCTGCTTTTCTGACGTGCATCTGAGGGTAGGGCTATCATACCTTGTCGCACTCAAAAAGATATTAATGAAACTTATAGTACTTTCCTTCCGCTGTTAGACGAGAGGTTAGAATCGTTCATATTCTATTCCCGTCTCACGGTGTGTGCAAATCTCTACCATTAATGATTCGTCCGATTTAACGGCTTGACTACTTTGTGCAGATCGATCGACAGCAATCGTACTCATATTTTACGGAAATAGCATGGTTAGTGACCCAACGAAAGCGCTTGCGTATTGGAGTATATTAATTCTTCCTTAGGACGCCAGCAAGAGTTTAGTCGTTTTACAGGTGAAGGATAACAACACGGTTTATACCGTCACAAGTCTTAATCGAACAAGGCTTCATCGTTACCCCTCACCGGNCCCCTCTACAGACGTCGTCCCTCCCCACGTACTGCGCACTCGATATCTGTGGAGTGAAATGTTCCCTCATATTCCATTCCTCCCTACGTATATACGAAATGACCCTCTTTATCCCTTGGACCGCGTTGGGTTGTTTCGCTCCTTAGACGACACATTCTCTGTAGAGTATTCGCCGAAAGGATGGAGGCTAACAGAGTCTACATTGCGGGATTGGATCACCGTAGAGCGGGTTTTGGACCAGGTGTGCCGTTTGTTAAGCCGCCGAGTGTGTTTCCCTCTTTCTTTCTCGGAAAAAGTGAAACCATCGGCATGTGGGTACACCTGTTGGGTACCAACTCAACAGCATGCCGTGTTAGCCGCTAAACGCTCGTTAGAGGCGTTCCCCGTTCTGATGGCTTTGTGCTCTCTTTTGATCTTTATGAGGTCTGCGGGTGGAGATCAGGTTGATAGGGTGGCTGTTTCATTTCGTCGTAGCACGGGTACTGGCTTTCCTGAGTGGACGTATCCAGGTTGGGCCCGTGAACTCGCATCGGAAGGTATACAGTATCAGATACTGGACGATATCTGCCTTTCTTGGATGGCTGATCCATCCATTCCTCGCGTTGGTTGCTGTGTTATAGCAGAGGACCCTCCCTCAGCCGCATTCTGGCATGCGATGCTTCGAGCAAATGTTGGCTTATGGGTTTCTTGGAAGGAGCCCGAACTCAGAATGCTGTTGCCAGATTCATCACCCTTAGCAGCCCATTTTCCTCGTCAGGTTGCCCTGCTCTCCGATTCAATGAACAGTCTCTCTAACGACGCTTGTGAGTCGGATTCGAACGAAACAAGCCCAGATGTTTATCATGGTTCTTGCGCGTCATCTGCTCTGCAACCCCATGTTTCCCAAAAGAAAATGAATGGGCATATATATGGAGAAGATATAACCGACTACTTCGAGAGGAGAGATGCCAAACGGCATGTGTTCTACGCTAAGCAAACCGACATTGAGAGGCAGAGCAGATTGGACCGTATATCCCGATATAAAAAGAACCCCTTTCCTGGTAAAAAAGGCCCACTCTGCTACTTATGGGAGAGGGATGGAGATAACCAATGGCTTCGTTCTCTATGGACTCGGGAAGAGGCCGAGCTTTTGTTTCCTCTTTACGGGCCTCGTCAACGACAGTATGACGATATGAACCATTGTTGGGATATATGTCAAGACTGGGACCCCGCAGAGACTGCTGACTGCGATGTTGACGAGGACGAGGATGATGCGATTGTGTCGTTTCCCCTGCCTCCTTTGCCTGCAGCTATACCACTTTCTAAAGAGTTTCAAGATAGATACAACAGTCTTGTGTCGAATCAAGAGCTTGCTGGCTTATATTCAACGCCCGAGCGGACTGTTTCTGTTGTGAACACGCCTTGCGTGGATTTAGAGGCAGTCCTTCGTAGCAGATACGGTTTCGACAAGAGAGATGACATTCATCGGGACATCTTTTTCGAGACGGCGAAAGTTCTCGCCGTTCTACAAGAGCAGCAATGCACTGTGAAAGAGTCCGCTACCTGTGAATCTTGGTTCGTTGAATCTATCGTACATCATCCAACCCTTATTCCATCCTACATGTGGGACTTGCACCCACTTTATCCACGAACCAGACGTGATTATGCATCGTCGAGTCTGATTGTGCGCCGTCTTCCTTTGCGGTCCAAGGAGGCCTTATATTATCTGTCGTTCAAGTCAGATCCCTCGCCACTATCTTTCTACGTCACTCTTAAATCTCCCTCTGTGATTATGTCGTGCTTTAGGAACGAGTCGTTGTTTAACAACTGCTCTGAAGCCCTCGTACGGTGGTTAATCTCTTGCGGCTCGCAATTTCTCACTCTTCGAGCGCACAGCTACATTCCCCCTGTAATCGTTGGTGATATCGCATGCCTCGGATTTAGACCGCACGGGTACGAACCTATCAACGAAGTTGATTATCCAGCCTACGAAAGCAAACGCGATGCGTTCTTAAAAGGGCCAAGGGGACGTGTCGCGTTGAGGACGGGTGGTATTGTTCGAAGACTTGCAGCGGATGTATTGGAATCAGA
>LBLO01000490.1:0-23710 GCA_004354395.1 Chondrostereum purpureum | reverse complement strand
GCCTTCTACCGTTCATTGACGCGTTTAGAAATGTTGGAAGTTCCAAATCATGAATTTGTTGCTCCCGTGACGGTGATGTTCGTGACGCGATTCTTACATAATAGACCGGCCCGAGGTCGCGCTGCCGCTGAGGACCGAGGTTGCTGTTTCTCTTCTTGCTCTCTTCGTAGGTTAGGCTTGTCTGCTAGCGCTCTCCACTCAACAATATCTCTTGATACTTAAATTCATACGGATTAATACCTATGTGCCGAATAATAAAACAACTGAGGTTCTCACAGTGGACAACGAGTGGTAATTTATACGGAGCACACATATAAATGGATAATAAATAATAGTACAAAGTAAAGTTCTGTGGCTTTCTCTTTTCCTTGAAATAATYCCAGGATAATCTCAATGAATAATAGCTAACCATTCTATCACTTCAAGACACTTRACGATGCATAGGTCTCCTCCTTCTGCCCGATCTGATTCTGCGAACAAACAACTTCATACCGTCTCGTTCATCATCAGCTTCATTTCCAGCCTCATCCACAGGCCCTTCATGGTCTGTCTCTACACCCTCTGGTGAGGCACTCACCTGCAGAGTGACTTCAAGCCCTGACGAGATGCGATGGCTGACGTTGTCTCGTGTGCGCAGAGAGGCATTTCGGGGGCGTCTAGCTGCCACAGGGTCCCATGGAGGCTCGTCGTGGCCAAGGTACCACTGTTCGAGCCATTCTGGTGTTTCGTCGGCATCGACAAATTCGTCATCGGATGATTCTTCGACAGGAGTCTGGGGCATGGCATCCTGGGAGTCAGACGTTGTATGTGCATCTGGGCTGTTCCCAGAATCGCATTGCGATGACTGGGGCGTGTTGGAGCTTGAATTGCTAGGGGACTCCTCCTGTTCTTTGATGGTGGCAGCGGCAAGCCTTCTCTGTTTCAGGGCTTCCACTTCCTCATTCCACCGTTTCGCGAACTCCTTCGTACTCTCCGCATTGTACACGTTCTTGGGAGTCGACTCAGACGACGACGGGGTGGGTTGGCTAGTGGAGGTTGAGTCGAAAAGTTGGGAATATAACCGGGAAATAAAGGAGTGACTTCTTGGACGCGTTGATACCGGTTCAACGCTGGGAGGAGTATCCGACGCTGTCTTTCGCAACGGAACCTCTGGTATGTCCATACCAAGGGTCTTTCGTGCCGCCATCTCTATTTGAATATAGAGACTGTAGCGGTGATCCTCTACAGTAAAAACTCGTGTCAATAAGTTGCCTTTCTTGAGGTAGAAGTTGGGGACAACTGACCATGGACCATAGAGACAATTGCCGCGAAGTATTTGCTTGTAACAAATTCGTAGATCTGCTCAAATGACAACTCATCAAGCCCTCCAAGCTCGAGATAAGCTCCTCGAGGTTCCTCTTGCTGTGACGTGGACATAGTGGAATAGTCGTGATGGTGGGGAAGAACAGAGAGATCACGAACCTGAATGTGTGTTTTATAGACGTGTTTTCCATTGTCTGCCTAATTGGGATAACCAAAGACCTGCCCATTTTGGACTGAAAAGTCGTGGTGGCATTAAGATTCCCACGGGTTGGCGCCAGGACCGGCCCAACACAGTGATCAGATAACAAATGCYTGTGGTTGGAATGGGGTGTGGATGTGGTGGGGTGTACCTATTGTGGCAAGGGCAGAGCCTTACCCAAAGCTACTGAAGCCATTGGACCCAATTATAATATTCATCTACAGTACAAACAAGAATCAGATTACATATGTATTTAAGAAAAGGCCAGATGCAAAACAGGAGGGGGAGGCTGCATACAGGGAAAATACAAGGAAATTCTATAAAACTCTGTTCAGAAAAAAATTATCTAGATGAAGGCCAAGAGAACAACGGAGGAAGAGAAAGAGTATATCGCAGCCAGTGTTCCAATCGTTGGTGTTAACCAACACAACGACGACTAACATCTTCATTACGACTCACATGAAGAGCAGAGAGTCCAACAAGAGTCAACGGGATGGGGTGAGAAGCACCCTTTGAATGAGCAATGAAGACAACAGGATATCGTCAAAGTATTCATATCCTTCAGGTGTGATCTCTAACTGGGAAAGCGGAACCGGTTGTCCAGGACGTCTCGGACGAGCAGCTGCCTTGAACTTTGCGAGAATGGTTTCCGTGCCTTCGAAGTCAGGAGCTGTGGTACACTGAGAAAGATTGTGAACTTCCGGCCCTCCAATNAGCAAWGACTGNCATTGCTCACGGTGCGGGTACTAAGCGCGTTGGTTTCGTGCGCGGTCCAAAAGAGGCGACATTTCTTATCAGGGGCATCCCAAATCCATTCAGTCTGACCAAGGAACAGAAGCGGGTTTAGAGAGGTAATAAGATTGACACGAAAATGCATGTGTCACCAAATACGTTAGGTATCCGCGCGGCCTCTTCTTTTGAGATAGCACGGNATTCCAAACTGGATTCATGGCCTCGAATACAGACTGAACCGGATGATTTGGATAGTCCGTACATCCTATATGAATCAACCCGTAAGAAAACAATGTGAAGTCAACAAGATGGAGCATACTCGAAGTCACCCACGAGTTCGCCATCAATGTTGGTGTCACGGTGAACAGACGTTATATACGAGAGCGGCATAAAGCAATCTTGATCTACGGAGATATGATAGACAGGCCTGGTATCTTGCGCCGTTTCGGAAGGAACAAGGAGCATGGAATTGGGGGATAAGCGGCAGAACGAGTACGTTGTAGCNGTTGTAGGCACTCTTGCCTGCCTGTATCTGCTATCCTGACTAAGAGTATGTTGGTGCATAAGGAACTCTGGAACACAAACCCTGGAGGTCCACCAAACGGCATAAGAGAGGTATCACTATCTGCACAATTCTTGCGGACTGGAGAAGATGTAGTGCTCGGCGTAGTGGGGCTTGTCTGGATTGGCGTAGTTACTTGGCCTGTAGCTCTTGATACTGGACCATCTCTTGGCCACCATTTTTGTATTCGTCGTCTTGGTGTGGCGGTACTGTTTGAGAGATCCAACAGTCGAASGGGTTCCAAACGTARAGACGCTTCTACATTTGTAGGAAGATATTGTTCCTGTATGGGGGAAGTGGGCGACTCTAAGAAGTCGACATATCTATGCAAGATAGTGAAATTTAGTCTAGTTTCAGGAAAAGAGAACCCAGTCAGCGCTCGTACTGGGGAGGTGGAATGGAGGGTGCGTCAACAGTGTCGCTAGGCATCACAGTATAAGTCTAAAGAAAAATGTTCAGGAGTGGTCACACACCTTGCAGCGAGGCATTTATTAGTGACAGGCCTGTATCTGGTCTCCAGCGCCTATTCGATGACAGCATCCACTTGGAACTCCCGTTCAAGTGAGTTTAGAGTTTCCCTAGGTGTTGTTCATGATCTGACAGTTTTACTGAGCACACCTTGACATTAGTTAAAAGCTGTTCGAACATGATCATGATGACCGTGCACTCTTAAGATCTTAACTCTCGGTTGAGGGTGGGTGTTAGGAWGTMGATATCGGACCGTTAGCCCGAGATGTGGCGTCATTGTCCYCTACCAAAATCAGAGGAATTTTGTACATACAGACCTTGTACAGACCACAGGAAATGGGTTGAATGGAAAGAGCTCAAATTTAATCGACTAGATAAGGCATTCTGTAGAATATTATCACAATTTCGAAGCAAAGTTCACACCGGGAATATGAGGGTCAGACGGGATCCAAGGGGGNCGGGTCCTTCACTTGGTCATATTTTGTCGATGATCTAGAGTCTTCATTAGATCTGGTTTAATTTACTCCTGTCCATCGGAATACGGGGAGCTCCCGCTAGGTACGGTGGAATCAGTTTTGTGTACTAAGATGTTTATAGGGATTGTATATACTCAGTTATTGGGTTACTTTGAATCCTTTGACAGATCCACAGCCAACCATGTCAGCAATGTGCTATAGCAAGTCATGGCCCAAAAACTTCAAGTTGGCCGCTCTACCTTATGTGTTTCTCCCAACGACTTCCGCCTTCTTTGAGCTTCTACACGGTAAATTCTGGGCCAAGGAAACAGATGATACACTGCCGAACTTTCTTACAACGCCTTGAATAGATGCGTCAGCCCAAGGAAGAGTATTTAACAGACAAACTCCTTCCATCCATCTTTAAACAATGGCCTGCCCTCCACTGACTGACATGGCAGGCAAGCACGTCAGATTCTCACCTGGAGACGCATTTTATCGTCCATCCGTAGTAAACAATGATCATAGCTCACAGCCTCCATCAATTCAACCNATTTTCCCTGGCACTCCGACATCTGCACGTCGACCACACCCAAAGAGTATTCCCTGCAGTTGTGACTATGCTCGCACCCATGGGGATCCCCACGGAGCCATCCTCCATCCCCTCCTCGCAGCCCATCACTATCCAATCAACTTTGACCTGCGCCACCACCCGTCTGGTATAGCAGCCTACGACCCCCACGCACTCACAGCGCCTGCCACAACGCCAGCAATGTGTCGTCTAACCCTTGYGTCCTCGTACCTTCCNATGTGGAAGATTCGTGTCCATCCGATGAGCAATTGGTCCTMTGTCACTGTYGGGGATGTGTTGAACGATATTTAACGCGTTCTGAGGAAGAGCTTCTCGCCTTCCGAGTTCAACTCCCTCGGTGACGACAGGAAGAGGGGAGTGCTGCAATCCTACGAATACAGGTACCGCAGTGTTGTCGGTTCATTTTCCGACAGAGACCGCGAGAAAGTTGGTGGAATGAAGCGTGTAGATGTTCTGGATAAATATGCCACATTTACAGGACTCTCTGCTGTAGATCCAGCTGTTGGCATCTGGGCTTTGAACATAAATGTAACGTAGCGACCCATATCAGAAGGGCGTAGAAAAGAATAAGCAAACTGAACAATTCTCATCCCCCTTTGAATGATTGTTCTCGTATTAAGCTGCTCAAATAATCCAATGCAAGTTTCCCTGATTCAAGGCAATTAGTGCAATAGGTGTGCGTTGAAACCAGTACTATTCTTTTAGTTTCTGGAAGGCCTACTTTAATTGATGTTTCTCATGAGCGAGCACAATAAGCAAACGTTGATTCTGAATCGCACCTTCAACACACGGTACTCAAAACTATCCGTCGCGGTATTGCAACAGTATAATATAGGCTCTGATCTCAACTAGGATGCTATTGTTGACGCAAAGTAGGAACGGGGGGAGGAGGGCTAGTCCGAAACGGCTGGATAACTCGCGAGCCTAAATCCAACGTAAAACAAGCAGATAATTTAGGGGGCACAAAACGAGAGTTACGCGACATGAAACGAGGAGATACCGACAAGGAAAAAAGTTGTAYCACAGAAAAAGAAGAGAGTAGAAATCCGGACTAGAAGATACATAACTGCAGGGGYCATTGGACCGGCTGGTAGGCTGGGGAATCACAAATCATAAAGGTAACACTCCTATACTGTATTGAAAAAGTCAAAAACAGTTCCACACCGAAGGTTGAGATCGTACCTCTCTGCGGCAGAGCTTCAGTGCTATCACTTCTCTGGCCGCCGTATGGAGCTAATCGAACATCCTCATCGTAGCTCATCCTATTCCCACCAGTAAGTGGGTACTCACTGCTATTTCCTTTCCCTCGCCCTTCCACCCCAAACGCCTGCTCCATGTTCGCTTTGGGCTGTCCATCCGCACCGTAGTGCACCCGGTGGCCGTGGCCGTGCGTAGTAGGATTCCCGCGGTAGTAATCAACGAAGAATTTGAAGGAGGATATTATCTCATGGACAAAATCCACTATATTGAATATTGAGAACGCTTCAATTGATGAAAGACAAGAGACATACTCATGTTGATGCTATTGTGGTGAGTATATCAGTATCTGTACACGTACAAAGTCGATTCCAAGATCCTCACGAGTCCCATAATGGCCTCCAGATACTCGTCGGCCGCGTGCCTGCAGGGCGTGAATATTCTTTCGGTGTATACGCCCACATCATCAGCGCAGAAAAGAATATCATCTAGTAGAGTGTGAGCCGATGTCACCGGTTGACGGAGACGCAACAGGCACCTCAATGCAGATGGCCAAAGCATTCAAACCATTCGCAATATTTGTCGAAGTCCAATAGTCTGTGCCTGAATCATACCCGTCGGTAGACTGGATGCATGCAAGAGGGGTAGTACTCACTATGAATAACACGTCCCTCGAGCGCGCTGAACTATCAAATCGTCAGAATCTGGGATATAACCATGAGGAAAGTCCGAACATACAACAAAGCTTTGATAGAATGTGAACATGACAATTAGTTTGATGCACATGAATTTGGCCAGAGGACGTCGGCCCTTCAGCTCCTCGTTGGTCAGTCCGTAGAACAAGATCAGGCCGTACAAAGCGATCCTGCAACGACACGATTGTCAGACTATACTCAGAGTCAGCTAAGAAAACCACACACGAGATGCTAACAAAGACGACTATCTCGATGTACACGCTTGCATAGCGGAAATCATATCCCATGGCTTCACATAGCACGCCGTATTTCTCACAGACGATTCCAGCGATAGATGCTAGTGGTCGGATTATGACGTATTGAAGGACGGACCACTACAAGTAAACCATTCATCAGTAACTGCGACGAGAGCGCCATGGGTAAGGCCACCTTGAGTGTATACATGAAGTAAGCCTAACCAACGAGGATGGTCAGAGACCGTCCACGATGAAAACACGAAGACCAACCTTGGTGGGCCTGTAACGCCAGTGACAGAACTATTAATAAATCCGAACATAAGCACGCAGCAAGGAAAAAATAGCCTAGGCTTACGGGGAATGGCAAAGGCCGTTTGTCCTTCCGCGCAATAGCACCTTCGGCATCATGACCAGATGCAGTGGCCGCCACGTACTCGATGAGAAGTAATCTATTTCTGTTATTGAGAAACTATCTTGCAATGGAGTCGAAGAGGACACTGACAAGAATGCACTGAGTCCGACGGCCTGAAAAGCAGACGTCAGATACAAAATCGGTCGTGTAAATCAGAAATACCGCAGATGTAGCGGTAGAAGAGGGACTATCGGCTCAAGTGTCCATCCCCAGGGAACGTGTACGAAACCACAGGGCATCACCATATCTGGTCTGGTACAGATACAAACTCATTGCTGTCGCATCTGGAATAGGCGCACATATGTTTAAAATGCTGTGATGTCGCTCTGGGGTARCCCGCTAGACAAGCAATTTGTCGCGCCTTCCCTAAGACCAACTAAGCTTTAACCATCGATTATCCTTCCTTTAATTGGCTTTTCAGGTGGAAGGAGTATGAGAACGGGAGAAAGAAATGGCCCCAATGGACGCAAGAAGGGTTCGGCGTGCGATGGTTTCCTCCACCCGCAGCAGAACCTTCTAGACCGGGATGTGTCGTTTGAGCCGCAAAGACAAAGGGAATTTACCTCGTAGGCTAGGTGAGGAAATCAGTTCGTACACACAGGGAAGAGCCAAAATTGAATGCCTACCTATTTCAATAAAGGAATAATAAGTGTAGCTTCGGAAAAAGCGATAGGAAAAGAATGAGATGATAGCGTAAACGGGAGGCATGTAGAGGATCCGAAGACTACAGATTTGTGTTAATGGTGTAGGGATGGAATATGGAATCAAAGTTGTTACTGACACTTGACGTTGTTCATTTCGATTAGTGTAGTTTCTGAAGTCAATTGTCAGCCTATCCTCGCAGTATAAGTGATTGTTCGGATCACCTGCAGTGTTGTAATACAGTTATGGTAGAGATTATGACCGTCTGGGGAAAGGATATGAAAGATCAAACAAAGACTGCACCAAGCCAAACTCACGATGACGCTGCATCCGCCCGCTATTGCCCAGCCTATTCGATGTGCGTCCCAGTTGACTCCATTGGAATCCCAAAAAGCGGACTGGTCGACTGCCTCCGTATTTTCAGAGGGACACAGTTCCGACATTCAGAGAGAATAGAATTGTTTAGCGACCAATAGCGCTAGCGGTGTATTGAGACGGAAAGTACAAGGAAAGAGTGTGGTGCCAGGTTAGCAGGATTAAAGGAAATATCAAATTAGCTCAGTGGTGACAACGTGATGTGTTTATATTTAAGTGTGACAAAACATACCGGTGCCACAGCCAAGGTATACTAGCTTGAAAACAGAAAAGGTTCGTTTCTCAAGTAATCGACCTGGTTTATTCTGCGCCAAAATGGCAATCTCTCCAGATTTCAGCGTCAGGACTCAGGTTGCGTCAAGTCAAGTGGTTGTGGCGTCGGAACACTCGGCCCGAAACGGATGCCAGATTTGCCTCCTCTTCGCGACTTACTCGTCGGCCACCACCACGTCTGTATGCAGACCAACTCCCTAAATCTTAACTTTCCTTAAATATATAATAGAAATAGCTTTGGCTGGCTACCCTCCAAACCCCATATCCTCAGCTGCTTCCTCCTGTGGGATGAACCTTTTGTTCATCATCAGTATCCATCTCTTGGGCGTTAATAAACCTGTAGTTGTTCATGCTCTCTATCTTTTTGAACGTTCATTTTGCCAAGCAGATACATTCGCTGCTGAGTTCTCAATAGCACGTCACATCTTCGCATTGTTTTAGGACACAGGATTCGAACGTATCAGAATTACTTTATGTCCCAATAGGATTCAAGAAGCGAGCGACCCCAGGGCCCACAGAATAACAGTAGGGAGACATACGTGGTGGCCTATCTTTCGTCTGTCGCGGTAGAGTCGAATCACATATCTCTCGGAGTGGGAATGGCAAAAATGGGAACGGTTCCATTCCTATCAAAGAATATAAACCGGTGTCGCCTACACCGTTATCTGGTGTCCTCAAAGCCACCCACACGCCATCATGTGGACGGAGTGTTTTGTGGGCGCGAAGGAGGAATCTTCCTCTCGAAATGCTGACTCATCACAAAAGCAATGGATTCCAAAACCAGATTGGGTGCGCCCCTTGTACTGTCCATCTTTCCCCCTTACTACCACCACCTAACATTCCYTCTCGAGAAGAGATATTACTGCCCTCTACAATGAAGACAGATTCACCGTTGACGAGGCGATCTGTAAACCGACGCATACTGTATTCCTTCTACCCATCTAGTAGAACTTCCCACTTCAAGGGAATGTCGACAACACTAGTAAAATGCATGACTTCCCCTCTGGGAATGTTCAAGAAGTCCCCTGTTGCCTTCGAGTCTCTCGATCGGCTGGCCACATTGGAACCGTAAGTCCTCTCTTTTCTGGCCGTTCCGACTCTGAAGTCGAGAGCGTGGCGAGAGCTTTGCACAGGGTCTGATATCATTTTAGCCTTCCAGGTAGCTCTGCGCTATCTCAGCTGAGGCAGAGGAACAAGAAATATCGTCGCATGGATCGTCAAGCACGGAGACTTACCAGCAACCACAACGCGAGAAGCCTCAAGGATTCGGCCACAACACCTTATGTGGCTGCACTCGACATAATAATGCAAGATATCCGTGATGATGTTATGGTCGGCATTGACGAGGAAAATATTATGGAACCACCTGAACATGAACAGCCCACCGCTGTCACCAAGGAAGCACCAGTCGTCGTGAATCAGCCACAAGTTAAGAGGCAACCCGAGATGAACCAAGTATGTGGCGAGCTTTTCTCAGCTATGCGGACACCTACTGAGTACTCTTTCAGATTTTCGTGGAAGACTCTAAACAGCCTCAACTGTCGACGGTGGCTGCGCACACAGGCTCACTTGCCAAACTTCAGCAGACACCCCCTTCCACAAAACCTCAGAATCCAGTCAAACAGGTACTCTCTCTCTCTCTGCTGTAGTATCGATGAAGGTCTCGTGTTTAACGAGATCAATAGAATATTAGCCTACCTGATTCTCAGCCACAACTGCCAGCAAACCAACCTACGTCTGTTGCCCCTCCCCCAAAACCCGCTCAGAGCCTACTTCCTACGTCCCAAGTATGCGCCACGAATTTCTCRGCAGACAGGCTTTCATTGATCCCTTCACAGAATGCTAGAGTCCAAGTCCCCGCAAAGTCTACATCCAAACCAATGTCTCAAACYCGTTTTTCCTATCCATGCGCTCTTTCCCTTCCCCACTCATCTCAAGTCCCCCATTCCAAAGACTGGAAGTGCTATCGAAGCCATAAACCCTCACCTCTGTCCCAACTTTGCCCTGAAGAAAGTTTCGTCGATGCCGCACCTGTTTCTAAGGAAGATGAATTCACATCTATCTATGACTATGACTTTCTTTTTGAGGAGCCGGTATATTCGGACCATATCTGGGTAGCGAAGAAACAGAAACAATACAATTTTTTCCTCGATCCTCACAAGATGGACGAGTTCGACGTTGACGCAGAGGACATTCCATTTGTTGAAGATGACGCCACTGATCTTGAGCCATCCAGCTCATCAACCCTTGATGAATCGGCACTGCTGATAATAGCATCCTTCGAGCGTATGAAGGTTGTGGGAAGAATTGAAGGGGAATTGCCCTCGCCCCGCAGACATTACTCTGTTANGGCTTATTCTCTAATCGACGATGACTCGCCACGAGGGTTGACTTGGGAAGAATGTATTGCCTATCAGGGTATCTGCTTGTCAGATCCTCCCACCGATCTTGACTCTCCCTTTGACCCCTCCGAATGGGATGAAGTAACGCCTTGCGTTGGCAAAGTTGGGACCATTTTCCCCCAGTCTTTGCCAGATAGTTTCAGATCATCCACCGAAAATTCCCCTTCTCCCAATTCTCCACATTCATTTGAGGATGCCAACCTTTTGCTCGACTTCAGTAAAAATTTCGTGATAGACCCTTCTCCTGAAGATACGGAGCTCGCTCAAGTCTTCCTATACTCAGCGCCCCTCGAGGACACTATCTTCTTTGATAAATATATCAACCAGGAGATGGACAGTAACTCGTTCTCTTGGGATTGCCCAGATGTTGACACGCAAAAGGCATTTCAGAGGGGCCATGATGGCGCCTCATCTAGCCTATTAGAAGCACTTTTACCCTACCTCTAAATCGTGAGTAGCCCACTCCTGCCATCAGCTTGTCGGTAGCAAGCTAACCGCCACTTTTTCCAGGTTCTCCTCCTCGAATCCCGAATACCCCTATAGGAGCTTTCACTGCAGTAAATCGTGAGTCTGCTCCTGGTTCAACTATGCTGTATAGCTCTGATCACATTGTCTTAGAGCGTTGAGTCCGGATGCAGAGGGATTTGTGTCTGCTGTTCTCCGCTCCTTGCTCTCGTCGCCACGAACTAAGAGAACAAGTGTTACAAGCACATTCAACATCCTTGGATGGGTCGTGCGACCGTCATCGTATGAGCATGTGCCGAACGCGTCCTCTTTACGGACGGTACGCAAACACATCGCTACAAGTTCGCTAATATATGCACACACATCGTTCACGAACAAGGCGTTCATTCATTACATACAGCCAGATATATCTAATCTATACTGAGGTCAATTATTTTGTTCATATTTAACTATTCGTTTGTGGTATCATCTCGTTGTATCTTTCTATATCACATGGATCATTCCTGCTAATCGTTAGGCTTGTACTTCTCGCTGCTGCGTGTTTTCTTACTGTTTCACCCTTGCTATTAGTATCTACCCGTTATTGTACCTTTGCCTGCTTCCCCGCGTTCTACGCCAGTTGTTTCGACATGGTATACTTAAGTATGAGCAAAACCGGCAAATGGCTTCATCATCCCGGTCAATATCCGGAGGAGTGTCTCCATTCTTACCTGGGTTCACGCATGTTGACTTTTATTCATTCAACATCTACTGTTAACCCATAACCATGACCTCAGAGAATATGAAGGAAAGGCTACGAAGTGACTATGCTTACCATCTGGAATACCGCACGCGATGGTTCGTTTCTCTGGGATTCTGATCTTCAGGCTGAACCAAACGCGGATTGCAAAGGAGTGACAACGACCAATATTCTCATATGAATAATGCAATATACTATCACCTATTTGACTCTATTGTCAATACTTATCTCATTGAGAACTGTGGCCTTGATCCCAAAACATCCCCTCTCATCGGGCTAGTTGTATCGTCATGGTGCCAGGTGCGCGAGGCTGGCTTTGTACATGTTGCCTATGTTTAACATGGTGATTTGCAGTTCTTCTCCCCTATTTCCTTTCCCCAAGTACTTGATCTATGCCTGCGAGTCACCAAGCTTGGGAAAAGTTCCGTTTCCTATGAAGTTGCTGTGTTTCTCAAAGGGGAATTGCATCCTTCTGCAGTCGGTGGTTATACTCATGTCTTTGTGCATCACGATAGTCGGAAGAGTGCGTGTATAGAAGGGAAGACGCGCAAAGGTCTTGACAGTCTAGTTGTAAGTATCAAAGCCAAGCTGTGATGGTATAATCACTAGAGGGTCAGGCGGGATGCACTGGGATAATTTGTGAGTTCAAGTTGCACCCCGATATAATCTTAATATAATACAAAGGTCGCCCTCTTCTCTATGTAGGTCTACTTGTACCACCTCTGTCAAAGGGTCAAAATGTCAACGATGAATGGTTTCCACTCGACCAGTTTGGTGATAGAAGCTGCTCCGTGTATCTAACTTTCCAACCGAACGGGATGACGGGGAACACCCTCTGTGTGTGCAGCTCACTATGAGGAAACAAATAAAATTCGAGCAATTATGAAGACGAAGACGAGCTACATTATAAAGTAAGAATGCATATCATGGAATCAAATAGTATGTTTCTTTCAATAGCTTATGGAGGTTAACGTCGAGGCCTTGGGGCTACAAAATTCAAGGTCAGGATATTTTTTNGATTGCGGGAAGAGCATGAAACCTACGTCGAAGTTCAAATCGATTCATAGCAAATTTCACGCCGGAGCTCTYGATTCTATCTATCACTTCATCACCAATAGTCCAAGTGAGATGTTCCTTCTGGAACGAGCTGTACGTGGACAGGACGACTTCTTTCAAGACCCTCTGAACATCTGGTGCACGATAGGATCTGGATGCCAGGAGAGATGACACAAGCAGTGGTGACACCATTGTCGCGTCGAACTGAACACAAAGGCGTCGAAGGAAAGGACACCAGAACCGCTCAGAAGTCCTTTCGAGGAGCCTCAAGACGCATTCGATGCTCTTGAAACAGCCAATATCTAGTTCTCGGAGGTCGGGTACTGTCGTGCTGAAAAGTTCTAGCACGTCTTCAAAGTTTGGCATCTGGATGCCTGACAGGCCTAGACCAGAGAGGGATGCGAACTGGTAACTTTTGATGAGCTGGATGACGTCGCGGGTGGTGACAGAATTGCTGGAAGACTCGTAGAGCATAATTGCTAATCTTTCGAGATTTGGCACTACGAACAACTTGAGGAATTCCAAGACTTCTTGGCCATGCTGGGAAACATGACCCGGAGGGTTTTTCAGTTGAAGTGAGCGGAGGCAACGAAGGGTTATTATGTTTCTCGCGGGACCATCTATGGCTAGTAATTGAACAGATGAACGGAATTCGACAGAAAGTTCAACGAGATGGTCACATCGGGACAAAATATCAAGGAGACTGGGACTTCGAAATCCTCTATCCCATGCTGTGATTGTTAGGCAACGTAGAGTTTCCCAGGTGACAGAATGTACTGGTGGGGGTGTAATGCGTCGGTCTTGGGAGCGAAAGGCAAGGTCCAGCAACTTGGGTGATCTCTGCAGGAATTCTAGGCTGCACGACCAAGCAGTGGGATTCGGTTGAGTGATATCAACCATTTGCGTCCATGATTGATCATTTAAAGTAAACTTCACGAGGGAAGGAAATTCTATGCCTGCCGGAAACAGGTCGGCGATTGACTCTGGTCTTGCGATGAGGACTACCTGCTGCCACCGTGTGTGATGCTGAAGGAGCTCTTGGAGGACTCGTGAGTCGTTCGTGGAAGAAAGATTCTCATGGATTTCGACCTTCATCTTGAGTGGCGCTTGGCCTGAACGCGCAAGCCACGCGCTTAACACAGTTTGGTATCGGTCAAGTTCATCTGCATTAACAGACAACGAGAAAGAACACCAGAGTCGGGGGCCTTCGAACGCCACCGATCTCCAGCGCCTTGAAACGGATGAGAGAATGTAGGGGTAAGAGGATGAGTCTAGGAGGTCTGGCCACTCCGATGGAGACGTTGGGACACAAGCATACTGGATCAAGCGTATCACATCATCGGAGAGGCTGTCAATACAATTTGGGAAATATGCATCAGGCATATTGTCCCCAAAGGTAGGCTGAACCGTGAAAGAGAAGCAAGGACTCTCTTTAAGAAGTGGATTCGTAGTGATAATGAAAGGGCAAGTTAACATGATATAGAATTAAAAGGCAAGGCAAGAGCGACCTACAGAGATCAGAAAAATTTTGATACGAGCTTGAGGCCTAGTGAACTGAGTGAACAGAGAGATACTGGTCGTCAAAGAACAGGATATTACCCATATCCTGACAGTGCCTCTTTTATGGAGCGAGATGCATCTTCTAATCGTGATCAGTGGCTCAGAACGAGGCATGCAACGAGGATAACTTGAGGCTACATTATGATGCTGAGAACTTGATCATGAACAGGGTCGTAACATATCGTGTGGCGTATATACAGGACAAAAGATGTGCAATAATTGAAACTATACCGTGAAGATGATGCGTAATAAATGAAACTATAGACGTGAAGATGAATGTAATAAATCAGCGATGTAGAAAACATAGGAAAAGGAAACGGCTGCCAAAAACTATCCCGAAATGCGTCTTATGTTCTTGTTATCAACTCCCCGTCGCACCTTGGTACTTTCGGATGAGATCCCTGAGTCTCGCCTGCCCGAACGCCATCTCCTTCACCGGTTGGGGTTTGGGAGTGGCATTGTCATGAGGAAGCTCACTGATTGTGGTCGGAGGTGGCAATTTAGCACGTAAGTTGGCTATTGCCATCGGTGCTGTAGGACGAGTTTTCAAGGTAGGCTGTAATGGTTCTCTGACCCCCGGGGACTTTGAGGTCACCTTTGAAGGTGGTCGAGCAAGAGATGCTGTGGTGGAAATGGTCGGCTTTGCATGAGAAGAAGAAAGGAGAGCAGGAACAGATGTGCTCTTTACCCCGCCGGGTCTAGTTCCAGAGATCGGAGAGGGATTTCCCTTCGAAGGGACTTTGACCTTCATCGGAGGAGCCGCTATGTTTCCTTCTGGGATACTCGTAGCCCATAGAGACTTGATAGCCGTGACTTTGCCTCCCCTCCCGCCTCTCGCACTACGGACGTCGTACTTGACTTCTGGATCTAAATTTGATATAACTGGAGGGAACACAGGGAGACGAGCCTGGCGTTTGACCTCCCCATTGAGGGCAGGTGGTGGAATACTATCCCATGGATTTTCTTCCTTCAACATCGTATCCGAAGGGGGAGATACTTCCTGCGTAGTGTGAGTGGAAGCAGGAGACGACCATAGATCTGCTACTCGACGGGCGTCAACAGTGGGTGTCGTTCCCACAGGAACAAGTGTCCTTCCATGAACCGGGTCACGTTTGAGAGTTCCGATGGGAACAAACCCAGAAGAACGAGGATTGGGAACAGAATCCTCAGTTGCTATAGGTTGTGTAGATGGATCTACCATATCCAACACAGACTTCTCTATGCGGGGCGTAGCAGGGCTGACAGAAGATGAATCTTCATCAGCTGGAGGTACCTCAGGATCGATTTCTCCTAGCCAAGCAGCAACTCTTCCCTTTGCTGCCTTCCTCATCTTATGAACCTCGCCTGATCCACCCTTCTTCTTCTTGTGGTTCTTGTGGTTCTTGTCTTTCCGNCTCATCCCCACTCTTTCTGTCGTCCCCACTTCGATCAGCCTTCCTTTCATCCCCGTTTTTATCTCCCTTTCCGTTCTTGCGTCTGTCATCTCCAATCCTAAGACTCTTCACGCTCTTCCCTCTGTGCGTTCCTTCATCCTCAGGTTCAATCTCCAAATCAGTATCCTCACCCAATCCTAATGTAAGGCTGGATATGGCACTATCATTCAACCCCTCGTCGTCGCCGTCCCTCTTCTTTGGCGGAATATCGATCACAGTGCGAACGTCAGGATATGAGGACACAGACTCCTTCCGTGTCCCAACCTGCGCCAACAATTTCGCTTCGAGGGCATCAAGACCGGACCCTAACATATTGTTACCAGCGTTAAGTCGTTTGGCTGTTATAGTTGGAGTCTTTGGAGCGAACTCTTTCCCATCCCGTTGTGCAGATAAAGTCGGTGTCTTTGGGGTTTCTTCAACCAGAGGCGAGAAAAATAAATCCGCTCTCGGTCTCCCTTCTGCTTTCGTGCTTCTCACAGTCGAAGGAGGTAAAGGTAAAGTCTTATTGACGTTTGCCGCCTCTTCCTCTTCTTGGTCGCGAAGTGGAAGTACCATCTTGGACACACCCTTCGGTAGGTCACCGCTCAAATCTCGTGCCTTCTTACCCACTTCGTCAGCCATTCTTTCCAGGTCCTCGACCCGTTCGCTCTTCGAAATACTCTTGTTCGAGAGTGCATCCACGAGGTTCGTGGACGATCTCTTCGGGGATAGAATCGGTCGAGGTGAATGCAACACAGGTGAAGGTAAAGGTAAAGTCAAAGTACGAGGGGATGTGCTGACAGTGAGAGGCGTTGCCGAAGAATGAGGCGAGAGATTAGCAACTGGTGGAGGCACAGGCAACTCCCTCCTCGCCCCAACGGCTATAGGCGAAACACTCCTTGTCCTCGAGTTCATTCGGAGATGCTGCGCGATCCTCGATGAACGTTGTCCTTTCCCGTCTTCCCCTTCCTGGCTTGCAATCTCTGGTGGTTCTGCACTCAATGGCCGAGGTGGCAATTGGAAAGGAAGGCCGCTCCCAGCTGAGTCTTGAGAGTAGATGGGCATAGTCGGTGGGGGCGGATAGTAATACTGCTGCGTTTGAGGGATTGCGTAGTATGGGACGTGCGGAGGAGGCAGCCAAACCATATTGTTCTGGTCTTGATACGGGCCAGGAGACGTCGGAGCAGGATAACCATAGGGAATTGGCGACACAGGAGCAGCATAGGGGCTTGCAATGGGAGGTGAAGGCGAGTATGGATAGGACCCAACAGGTTGGGGTAATGGTTGTGGAGGCGGTAGGTCAGGGAGAGCCAATGGGTGGATGATAGCCACAGGAAGTTCAAGATTGACGTCTTTGCTGTAAGTTGAGGTTGAGTTAGTACAAGCAAAGTCAGCGAACAAATGGCAGATTACCTTCCCAACCCCATGGTCATCTTGACACTGACGATACATCGAATCTCAAAGAGCGAATGGGTCGTGCGACCGTCTTCTCCCAGGAGCAAGCCTCCTCTTACGCTTCTAGCGTCGTTGGGAACATCAAATACCAGAGAAGCCACTCCTTCAGCGCCTGGTGGTATGACATATTCTGGACCACGAAAAGGAATCGTCGCTAAAGTGTCTGATAGCTGCAGCCCCGTTGTTTCAGAGGAAGGAAGATGGAGCGCGCGCGTAATGGTAACGAGAAGACCAGTATTCTGTGATCTGGTTAGCATTTATTGGCTTGGTTAAACAAATATATCACCCTTTTATTCGAATGATTTTTGACTTGAAGTTCAACGCAGGCAGTCTCTCCTGGGACCAGAACACCGCCTATGATGCGCCCCTGGGCCCAAATTTTCCCATTCTCAGCGACAACGGTTCCCTCAGGTTCATCTTCTGCAACATATGCTTCAACTACTTCAACCTCCTTGCGATCTGTGACCAGTCGCTTGTCGCCGTTCCAAGAAACTTGGACACTAGCCTTGACTTCGTAGCGTACTTGAGCCAAGTTTGAGCCAAAGTTAATCGAGGAGGGGGATGTTTCCGGTAAAGGGATCCGAAACAAGAATGTAGTTGTTCCACGACGGGCTTGATGGTAATGCTGAGGGAGTTGGGGATCTCCTGGCATGGGATGTGCTTGGACTGCATTCGACGGTGGAAGACCTGGTCCCTGAAACAGGCGGCGACTATGGAGAAACGTAGATGTCGCAGAATGATCTCTTGAAGTCAATTCTAATCACGCTAATCAATTAGTAGTCGAATTATCCGGGAGATTGTGATCATTCATACCTTGAATAGCAAACAACTCCACCATCATCAGACTAATCCCCAGGCCTTTATCGGCCTTGCACTCCATTTCTAACCTCCCAGAAACATGACTCCCAGCTACAAATACTTGTTTGGGGGGCAATGCGATAGCGACCTTGACCTTTGAGTGATTTGTCGTCGCATTCATCGGCTCTGGCCGACTACGTAGATCCTCCATATTAAATTACTTGTAGTTTGGTGGCGATTGTAGGGCTTCCGGTGTAATGCAGAAAACAGTATAAAGAAGCCATTTATAAAGAGAACACGACAACGGGATGCTTTACAGAACCATAATGGAGGGATAGTGTGATGGTGGTCAAGGTTTAAGTTACAGATTTACGCCACTTTCGAAGTTCCAGCGTGACGGGTTAATGTAACATGATTGTCACATACTGTCACACATGTCGTGACATGTGTGAATAGCGAAGAGCGTTCAATTTAGGTCGAGGTAAGATACCACTATGCACTCATGGTTTTTCTGTGATTTTTCGTAAGCAGGCCCCGATGTAGGGGAGCTACACCTGCTGCACTCACAATGGCTCGTATAAAAGCACTGTCCTTCTGTTCAACGAGGGAATTTTCTCGTCCTGGATCCAGCTGCTGCGATTCCAGCACGCCGCGGGTCGCCGTTCATATCATCCCTACTCTCTCAATACTGTCTGGAAAGTAAAGCACTCTCCTCGAGATATATTGTATATTCGTTGCACCTAACCCTTATCTCAAGAGGATACCGGCCGAGTCTTATTGCGTGGATGCATACTCTACTTTTTTGGTGAGCATTCAACCGTGGGACATGACCTCCCTCTTCGTACGACTACCGCACATAGAAACCTATGGAAGCACTACCAGGCCCTCACTCTCAAATCTTATGAACGACAACAGTAACAAAAGCAATGTCCAACACGGCTGCCGATGATACCCTAGTCTGTACAAGTGACCAACGGCAACGGATTATAGGTAAGATTTCCTATACCACTGCAGTTTACTGACCACTTTCTGCTAGAATAAGGCAACGTTTATTGAGGCAGATGGGGTAAGCATCTTACAAATGATTAAGTAAGTTTTCTGCACTTTTACAGGAGCAGTATAGGAGCCAGTCCAGTCTTGTGAGTTTCGTTGCTGAAGCAAATAGCTTTGACTGTGCTGGTGAGCGACCGCCTCACTTCACTACATGGGTTTGTACCTCGTCGTTCTATTTCTGTATCTCGCTAACCTTGCCAATGGTAATAGCCATTAGTCGGTTATCGGAATCCTCCTCGATATCCGTACACCTACTAGAAGACATATACCAAAAATCAGAAAATTGGTGCATGATACTGTTTGGTTGAATTCTTTAGGCATATACACACTGCGCATGCATGCTTGCAGCTCGCTTCTGTAGCTACTCACTGCTCGACTGTCTCCAAGAGTCTAAATTTAAACCATAATTCCCGGGCTTCTTACAAAATTATTTCCATGTAGATATGTCTATTATGTCACTGGTAGATAAAATGCCCGCCTCGGAAGCTGGATTGATTTGTGCTTGCATCCTTTTATTTGCTTCGCTTGTTTCGCTTCTCTCCCTTCCCTGGACGCAGGTCGTACCCTTTTCTTTYACAAAACATGCACTCCTTTGCCTCTCTTTGTTTTGCCCTCCTCCTCCTCTTCCAATGCGTCCTCGGACTCAACTTYACACTGCCAAAAGATGTTGTCCAGGRTGAGAAKGYTSAAGTTAYATGGGAGCTCAGTGTCGGRGATCCATTTTCTTTTGCCTGGTTCATTCGCGGAACGGGTTGCCGGACAGTGCGGGTAGATACAAAGGAACAGGGCGTACGTGGCACAATGTCACTGTCTTTTGTTGGGTCTGAAGTCGGGTGCGTCTTGACTTGACGAGGGTAGTGTTGATACTCAGAGCCTTTTAGATCGGTATTGGTTATCCCGATACGGGATACTTCTACAAATCTAGACAGTGCTAACTCACAGTGTGATTCTGCATCGGGAGAGCTAACACCCTTGGGTCCTGGGCGTTTGATTAATGTTCGTGCCGCTGGCTCTAGTCAACCGTAAGCNACGATCCTATACTACGTCCAGTTTAAGGCTAACCAACGTATGTTAGCACGGCAAATACAGCGTGAGCCCTACTGCATACCCTCGAAATGCATCTAGCTTAGTTTTCACTGTCTTCTCTTACAGAAATGCAGATGATGTGGAAGACGAGTCCGAAGCGGCAAAGGCGCAAGATTTGGGCGCACCTCTCGCTCCAGTCCCATCTGTGGCTAGGTACCCTCTCTTTTGCCTTCCATCACCTCTGATTATCACTGATACATCTACTAAGTAGTACCTCTGTCCCGTATGCTTAAACTATTCCCGTGACGTCGATATGTCTCGCTAACCAGAGAATTAGGACCCAAACCTCAGGAACTGGAGCTGCCTCAGTGTCCTCTTCACCAAACATAGCAGGCGCTGTCAGCTCGTCAACACCAATATCGGGTACTACCGCCTCTGAAAACTCGTCAAAAACGAAGACCATCGCATTCGTTATCCTCGTCATTCTCGGTATCATCGTCGGTGGCATCCTATTATTCTTATTCAGGGCCAAGAGGAAAATGCGTATCAGGCTTGAGCAGATGAAAGAGGTGGTCAACAGGGTTTGACGGGAATATTCAAAAACCAGCGCACGACGCCATACCACACGCTCTTTTCATTTCTCGAAGTACTTTAAGTGATATCACTATATAGATTCACAATATATTCATTTAGTTTTTGTTGATTGGCGAAGGAACAAAGGAAGGTAGACATCCTTTCTCTTTCCTTTCCAGAAGAGGCTATCGGAGCGACCTTCCAAATGATTATACTCATGTGTCAAGAGAGCGGCCCTGTGGCTTAATACGGATGATTGGCCGTATCCTACGAGCATTGCCAATCTGGAGTAGTATCCCTCGATCTGGGCCTTTCTTTCTCGGCAGATTTCTCTTCCCAGGGGTCAAATGGGTTTTGGTTTTCATACCATATTAATGGATTAGATGTAGATATGAAGATGTAATGCAGAATTCGGGATATCTATTTGGGTACCTACACAGGGAAACTTTGTCACTGACATCGCGAACAGGAGAAAACAAATACGATATATTATGGTGAATATCTAGACACAGTCGACATACACCTTGCATGGTAAGAAACCCAGTATCCAGTTCGTCACTCATTTTCGGCGAATTCACTCTAGTATAAAAACAAGTACCCACTTCCCCCCAGGACAGCAAAACTTTCCGCACAAGTATCGCTGATCTTTGGATAGGTCAGCTAGCTCTATGGCATATGTGGAATCCTTTTCCTCCCTCAAGAAATCCTCCAGGATCCCCACTTCAATTAAGGGAACAGGAGCTGTGAAGTCGAATCGTGTTGTTGCTTGAGGAGGACTAAAAATGGAGGAGTTGCGTGCTTCGAAAGCCGTCCATTTTCCAAGCGCTTCTTTCCAGTACTTGGTACGAGAGTAATCGAGGGTTTGTTTGTAGAATGCGATCTCTTGGGAGGTTAGATGGGACGCGGGGAGGTGAATATGGTCTACAAGAGATTGTTAAATGAACTTGTACTGATCCTGCGGGGTAAAATCATGCTTCACCTTCGCGTTCTTGCTTGAGAATCTTACACTGAATTCGATGAGAGCACCAATCATCGGATTGGCATTCCAAGGAGCAGTATCAAGCCAGTTGACAGYGTCCGCACGCTTTTACATGGTATTTTCCCTTGCCTTCGCGATGAAGACACTAAGTAGCAGCATGAGCAATGACAGAAGGAATGTTTGTGACATTTACCAAGATATATGAGCACCGGTTGAATGAACTCTTTTTGAATGAATCCTTTACCAAGGTCTGTGTTTCCACTGCGTTCTCCAGGCAAGCCCATTCCGTTGCACAGCTTGTTTTTGCGAATGGCGCATAGTTCTCTCTCCGAGCTGCCATGGCCTCAGAGAGACCCTTACGCAACAAGAGATGGACGTTGTAGTTGCCCCTAGACAGGCRCAACCCTTGAAAGATGCCCACTTGCAGATGTGCAACAATTTTCGGGGCTGTTACCTTGTCTATGCCTGGCCCTAGGGCCGTTAACACAGGCTCGAAAGCCAACAAAAGACGAGTGTATCCCGCCTTCAGTGCTTCCAAGGAGATATCGGAATCCACACTGGGTTGACCTCCGAACAAGGTTCAGCCCGAGGCGCAGATGCCTACTAGTAGTGAGGTCTCCGAAGTGGTTTAAATCGAGGAGAATACCGATAACGATGGATCCGAGACCTTCTGAGATGAGCAAGTCGGACATTTTTGCATCCTCGTCACAGAGAACCATAATCAAATCGAGGGTGTGTCCAACTTCAGTAGAGGCGTGCTGAGGGTCCTTAGCGTAACACTTCGAAATATGCGCTAGTCGAAGGCACAAGTGCGCAAGATCTGTTTTGTTTCCTCCCATCCAATGTGTGAGAGACAACCCAATTCGCATCTTGGGGGTAGCAAACCCGCTTGCATCCCAATGCCTACGAATAATTCTGGGTAGGAATACAGGAATCCATTGATTTTCTTCTCCTTTCATCCAGGTACGGAATAGTCGTTCGATCAAGCGAACGTCGGAAGAAAGGGATGATATGATCTCGGGGGTGCCATGGTCTAGGAGCGTGGTAAAGAAGAACTCGATGCCCTCTACTATACGTCGGAAAAGTTTCTGTGGGATCTTCAGAGGAAGGGTTCCCCGAAAATCGACAGAGACAATCCACTTGGATGTCCASTCAGAAATTACGGACAGTGCTTTCTTGTGTGGGCTGAAGGAATGTAAGATGAGGCTTGTTACTGTGGCTTCATYGTAGGCAGAGCAGAAGAAGAGGGCAGAGCAGAAGAAGAGGGTAGATCCTACTACCTGCAACCCAATAAGTCCAAGAATGTCATCTTCGGGTAAAGTTCGTGGTGTTTTCGATGCGTAATGATAAACGACTTCGAGTAGAAGTGAGACCGTCTTGGGGGTGCGAAATTTCAGAGCAAGTGTACCGAGCCGTTCTATTGCACCGCTGGCTAATTTGAAGTCATTTGAGATGAAAACTAATTGCGCCAGTCTCTCCCTGACAAGGGACTGTAGGGCTGAGTGAGATTAAGCTCGTGCACCTAGGATATGGAAACATACCCGATCTGCCTCATTTCTTCGTAGTTGAGAAGGACACACGTCATTCATCCTGCAGTCTTCGAAGATATATGAGCATTGTAGAGCATAACATGGATAAGACGAGCACTGCTTACATTACTCTTGAAACTGTGCTTTGGTAGTTGTGGAAGGCGACTAAAGGAAGACCTTACGCTGAAGCAGGATGTAGGACAGCTTTGATCTTCGACCTTGAGTTTAAACCGAATACTGAACTACTATGCCTCCAAGGCAATGATTGCGGCATAAGTACTAAGGAACATCGCAACACGCATCACAGAGCCCTACAGCGCAAGAGAGGCACAAACCGTCATAATTTGAGTGAAATATGTCACCTATACATCCCACCCTGGCCCACTAACTGGTAGGCCCGGGTCCGGCCACACAGGCCTACCGGTTGTGAGGGTTTTNGATAGTTTCTCTTACCCGCGGAGATGTCTGCTGGAGACCTCCAAGATATAGAAAACTTGTACTATTAGACTAGGTAGTATACAAG
>LBLO01000049.1:0-66955 GCA_004354395.1 Chondrostereum purpureum | reverse complement strand
GACGCTATGAAGCGGCAGTTCGCTATCAACGGTACCCATTGCTTTGCCCTTCTCTTATCTCTCCCCTCTAACACATTCTCGTAGATTACAAACGCACTCAAAAGGCTCTTTCATCTTGCCACTTCTGCTTCGCTGAAGACGACACACCACCAAACGCGCCTATCATCGCTATGGGCACACGTGTATACCTCTCTTGTACACTCAACGAAGAGTTGGTTCCAGGACATTGTCTCATTGTACCCATCCAGCATCATCTAACAATGTTGGAGGGGGACGATGACGTTTGGGATGAAGTCAAAGTGATATTAATTTATATTAATTTATTACAATCTCCTCACCTTCATTCACAGAATTTCATGAAAAGCCTAATGCGAATGTTTGCCGCTCAAGACCAAGGCGTCGTCTTCTACGAAACCGTCCTTTCCATTCGGAAACAACTCCACACGTTCATCGAATGCGTGCCTTTATCATGGGACAAGTTTGATATTATTCCTGGCTATTTCAAGGTGAGGTCCTGTGGTTTGTTTACCCTAGACCATATACTGACTGTCGGTGATGCAGGAAAGCATTCTTACCTCGGAAGCTGAATGGTCTCAACATAAGAAATTAATCGACTTCTCCTCCCGCCCCGGTGGTTTCCGACGCGCCATGGTCCCCAATCTGCCTTATTTCGCGGTCCAGTTTGACTATAAAGGCGAGAAAGGGTATGGACACGTCATTGAAGGTGCCCCAGATGACGAAGAAATTGAAGAAGGGGAGAAAGGGGNAGGAGAGTTTCCGAGGTACTTCGCGGGAGAAATCGTCGGTGGCGTGTTGGAGTTGGAGCNGAGGAGGTGGAGGAGACCCAAGAGGGTGGATTTCAGGATGAATAAAAAGAGAGTGGATCACTTTTTGAAGGGGTACAAAGAATTCGATTGGACAGGGTTGTTGAAAAGTGGAGGGGATTAGGGAGACAAGACCAAGTTGTCAATAATATGTATCTATCCGGTAGTAGTGAACCATGGCTGAAGAGTTGTCCGAAAGCTCTGTACGAGCCTGGGGATGCGAACTGAGTCACCGGTAACTTGTGGTGTTGTAGTGTTGCAGAACTGGTTGACGCAAATGCACCACTCTCGACGGGCGGAGCAAGTTGGATGCTTCCTTCATCACGCACCTTGACGCTTGTTAGGTTCATTTCAAACATACATTTCAAACATAAGGATAACGACGATTTAAGTGGACCCTAGAAGTTGTGCACTGTAGAGGGACATCCCACTTGCTATGGTATCCGACAATCATTTTACTACTACATGCGATGTTCTTTGGATCGTTTTCTTGCTAAATCTCCTAAATATTGGATGCCTCGTTTATATTCAGAATCAGGGTAGTGAAGAACCGGATGATCTCCAGCAACACATCGACCTCCAGAGCTGAAGAAACATACTCAGCGACATGTCGAGAAGATAGAGAAAAGAAGTTAACAAACATTCATTGACGGTATGCACACCTCCTCCCAATGGGTTTGTGCTGCTCCCATAGTTGTGGTGAGTATAACGGAAGATGTGTTCAGAGAGATCCCAGTAGAATCTCGTGTCTAGGGCATAGGCATAAATATTAAAAAATGATCTGTCAAGGGGGATTTCACCAGTGTTTCCGGTAGGCATCCCTGGGCTAACAATAACATCGTCGGTTTCAAGGGATCTATGAGCAGCATATGTCGCTTTGATGGTCGCAGCAAGAAGTTGGTACGGAGCGGCTTCTTCGCCATACTGAGGCGTAACAGGGGCAGGTTCCAGGAAATGGGGAGCAGTGAATGTGAGTGTTCCCTTAGTACCCTCTGAGATAAGTTCACCAAAAGCGGTGTATGTCAGATTGAATTTATGGGCAAAGTGCTTGATAAGTTGAGTATCGTGAGCTTGAACCGCGGCAGCGGAGCTGCAAACAATCCTTAGAGTGGAGTGGCGAGCTATTTTTCTTGTACGTACCTCTCGGTAGCAATTCTGTGATTGATGATTGCCCAAGCTTGCTCAGGAAGAGCATTGCTCTTCACACCACCTTCAATCATATCAATGGCTTGCGTCGTACCAACCAATGTTCGATAGACATCATCTTGTTCAAACAGAATTTGTTCAGCAGCCAAGAGAGCAACATCCGAATATACAGATTTCTTGATCACTTCCCGAAGGACGGGTGACAGGTCTTTTCCATACTCCGCAAAGCACTGGAGGGCACCATACGTCGGTGAGCTACGTTTCTGAGGGAAAGTCTGAGCGTGAGAGGGAGGGAGGGAGGGGAAGCCAAATATCGAACCAGGTGAACATTGAACGGATGATTTTCAAAATGTGTTAGCATAGCAGAAAGCATCCCAATGCTCTTTCGAGTTGGAAGTGAGCAGAAAGGAATGTGTAGAGAAGTTTCAGCTACGCACTGTGTGTCTTGGAGGTACACTAGAATGACCTCCAGGAGCAGTGACATGAAGTTTCACGTTGATGCCACCCTTTTCAGCGATTCCGGGGCTAGCAAAAACAGTTCCGTAACGTTCTGTGAATCCTCCTGTTTTGGAATGAGTTATGGAAGCAATGTAGTTGATGAGTGAACATTTTCTACCTCCTTCATCAATGATAAATGCGAATGCATTCTTGCCCCAGGTTGCTAGTAGTTCTTTCGCCAGTTCACCAGCACCACGATATCCACCAGATTCCTCGTCAAATCCAAAGGGAAAGACTATGGTACGTGTCGGCTTGTATCCCTTCTCCAGCAATAGCTCCACTGCGGACCTGGATGCGATCTCAGAGGGCACATACAAGGGTCCCTTAGCGGAGAAAGACTCACAAGGTTCCAATAAGACCACTATGAAAGTAATTAGCTATGATACTAGACAAGTACAGATGGGACTATAGGCGACCTTTTATCATCGGAAGAGCCACGCCCCCAGATGCGGACACCGTCGAAGTAGCCAGAATAAGGAGGATGAGACCACTCGCCAACCGTCGTAGGATCAACAGGAACAACATCTATGCCGGAAATAAGGTGTGAGGGGCATTGTAGATTGTGTGCTACAGTTAAATTTACCTTGGTGAGCACACATGAGCACCGGTTTCAACGATGAATCGGTGCCTTCCCACGTATACAATAAGCCGAAGGTATTGACTTTCTTAAGCTTGAGCTCTGAGTGGCTAGAGAAAGACAAAAAGTTGAAAGGAATGACGAAATATCGCGTGAGATGTACACACATCAGAGGATATGCTTCTCTTAGATACTCGTGAAACTGGCCCATAACATCCCACCGCTTATCCTCCCCGATAGGTCCCATAGTATCGTATGATTCCGAGCTGTATATACTGTTAACTGCGTTCTCGAGGGGATGTGAAATGATAAGACTCACGGAACGCGTACGGCCCCTCCCAGCAATTCTGCCGCCCTTTCGCGGAAAGCGACAGTCGATATCGTGTCTCCGATACTTGACCATAGATCGTAATTGGAATCAGGAAGTAATGGAGCGCTCTGAGGACATTGCCCCTCAACAGATACAGGCCAGCCGTTGTCAGATTTTGGTAGAGAATCCCACTTCGCGTAGCTACTGTACACGAACCCAGCACAGATTGAAGCAGTGACGATCTGCAAAAAGCGAGGCCACTTCGAGCTGGAGGAGGGCTGCATAGCAGGATATGTTGGCATAGGTAGCCCCATATCTTGCTCTATCTTGGGCACCGACATGATGGGTTGAGAACAAGCGAGAATGAGTGCGGGAATTGCGGGATTATCTCCGTCATATGCGGCCCGGGATCCCGAAGTCCCGACGGCCAGCAGTGTGGCGCCAGAGCTGCAACGCGATCTCTTGAACGTTCAAGATAACAGAACACAATATATCCAAGAAGCGAGAGCTAAAAAGGTAGAATTAATGATATTGAACTTATTTATGGTGAGCTAACTAATCAATTACAGAAAGGAAAGGCATTTGGGCAACACAACAATAGTAATGGATGACAACAATTCCGACAGTCCAATCTTACATCCACCTCGCGTCGTATAAGTAGCCATTACTTGTCGTAATCATATATCAGCCCACGCCGCAACATAAGAGAATCCGTTGAACTCTGCTTGGTCGCGAGCTGTTAGTTGGGTATGAACTGGTGTCAGTGTGGGTTGCTCCGACGTAAATTCGGAGTCGAAATTGCTGGTATCAGCACTTCCGTTCTAGAGAAGGAAAATTTGAATCCAAAAACAGATATGGACAAAAATGGAGAATGGCCCACAATTGACGGGAAGTATGGGGGAGGTATGCGTTTGTTCAAGACATCATCGAAGCTCACGTCTTTGAAGAATGCCTGACGCTTGATCTCTTCAGCATCCTCTTTTCCAGAGCCCAGTCGCCGTGCGGGGTCACGAGTTAATAGCTAGAAGAAAGCCAAGTAAGTAAAATTTGCTTTGGAGTGGAGGAGTTGCACACCTTTTGAAGAATGGAAACGGCGTCCCTTGGCATGGTTATAGGGTAGAGAGGTTCATCTTCAAGGATAGCATCGAAAATTTCGTCTTCATCGTCACCACGGAACGGCGATTGACCCAGCAGCATCTCGTAGGTCAAGACACCAAAGGCCCACCAATCCACTGCACGACCATACCGCTGCTCCAAAAGGATCTACAAAGCGGGTTTAAACATGCAAGACGGAACTTTGAAGAATCGACGTACCTCGGGTGCCATGAATTCCGGTGTTCCACAGAATGTGCTAGTCGTTTGCCCATACCACATCTCTTCTTTGCACAATCCGTAATCAGCTACTTTCACATGACCATCGAGCGTTAGTAGAATGTTATCGAGTTTCAAGTCACTGAATAGAAATTAAGCAATGGAGCTGAAGAGAGAGTGGCAAACCACTCACCGATACACAATACCATTGGCGTGGAAATACTCAAGAGCCAGAAGGACCTCGGCTGCATAAAATTTGGCTTGTCGAAGGGAGAATTGTTTCCGTTGGATATGCAACATGAGATCACCACCACTAACGTATTCCATGACGAAGTAGACACGGGTCTCCGTCTGGAAACAGGAGTGTAATCCAAGCAGGAAGGGATGGCGCTCCCGAGCCGCTGCCAAAAAGACACGCTTTTCTGAACGAGTGCTGTTCCATAGAGAGATAAATCATCTGGAAAAACTTGGCATGAACAAAGAGGGCATACCTCTCCACTTCATCGTTATCGATGATAAACTCTTTCTTTAACACCTTGATAGCATACAAACCATTCGTCTTCTTTTCCTCGGCCAACATGACCTTTCCGAAGTTGCCCTTCCCAATCACAGCCAGGAAGTTGAAGTCGTCTAGACCGACTTTTCTCTTGGGCTTCGTGACAGCCTGTTGTTGAGGAGGCGCTGGGGGGCGTTGCTGTACAGGGACTTGGGCAACGGGAGGTGTATTTGTACTTGTCCGGTCCGGCCTGACGACAGCAGGAGAGGTAGGTAGTCCACTTGGCTTTGGAGGTGGTCCAGGCCGAGCACCAGCCTGTTCCTCACTTTGAGTAGATGTATAAAAGTGACCTACATCACTTACAGGTGTTGTTTGGAACTGGTCCATCGATGTCTGGCGTCCATGAGGAACGGAAGGAAGAGGAGCTTGCTCTTGATATTGAGGAACTGGAACCCTCCCCGGCCGCGAAGTAGTAGGCGAAACGGGTGGGACCTGATGCTGTTGTTGCTGTTGAGCCTGGTAGTAGCCCTGGCTGGCTGCCGATTGAGGGCGTGCGAAGGGATCAGCGTCAGTGAGCTTCATGTTTTCTANGCTTTGCGGTAACGTGTCGGAGCGGCTTTGCGTGTGTGTCTTGGTCCTATCTTTATGTGCCTTCCGTTCGTTGATGTCGCGCCAATCTCGAAGTAGAGTATTCGCAGTTTCCATTGACATACCACAGAAATCGGGAACAAGATGAGCACAGTTTGCGTGGCAAGTGAGGTCACACTCTGAGCATTTGCGAGCATTCTTCCGCCCTAGAGGAAGCATATAACCGCAATGGCAGCACCAATTAGCACCCATGTTTGTGAGAGGTTCGAAGCGATGCGGGATGCGGTGATTAATTTTCTCTTCATCGCCATCCTACAAAACCGTTTAGACCAAAAAATTCGAGCATGGGAGAAATACGCGTACCCCAGTGTTAGATTTCGATATACATTTCGTGACCACCTTGTCGTGACACTTTTTGTGGCATGTATAGCGGCAATCCTCGCACTGATAACCTGTAGCATTAAGCAAGAAGTCGCTGCAGAAAGCGCAAAGCATGAGCTGATAGAATTGCTTCTGGATGAATTTGTGTCCGTTCATCTCATGAACTTCGTCCTTCCGTTTGCGGACGGCGCCTTGACGACCCAAACCACCGAGAGGGGCATCCAAAGGACGCTTGCGAACATTCTCCTTGACTGTAAGGTCTTTAGAATACCATCCTAAGGCGACGCTCGGGGGAGAACTCACTGAAGTTGAGCCGCAATGCTATAGCACCAGCAGGTTCTACGGCAAACCATGCTTCAATCCCTTCTGCCGAAGCAGGACCGAATCCCATCGCACCACCCGGAGCTCCTCCACCACCGAAACTTAGAGGCGCGTTCATGTCGGCACTGTTCGGATAAGCGCCCCGCTGATCTCCACCCATTGCGCCGGCAGTAACCCATCCCCCTTGCCCAGTCTCCATACCGACCTTCTGCCGTCGTAAAGCCTCAACAAGGTCGCTGATTCGGATCCATAGTAGACCAATCGGTATAGGATGGGTTTCACCAACTTGCTTGTCGTAGACAACGATCTCTACTTCGTTTGCCTTATCAACAATGATTTCAAAATCTTCGTTCCAGCGATCGGTCCGAGAAGGATGAGACCGAGCAAGTGGAGTGCCTTCGACTTTGAAGGAGACGTGCGTTTCCATGACTTGCTTGGATGCGGAGCGGAATCTGGTGAGTGGTGGGGCATGATCTAGCTCACGAGCGCCTTGTACACTGACGTGAAGAATACCAGACAATGGTTTGGCCCTGAGATTGGTAGTACGTTCACCATCCATAGATGTACCTTTGGCAGGTCAGATCAGAGAACAACATGATTGAGATGTGGTTGTAGACACTCACTCTGTTCCTCCTCCTCAATTACGTCGTCTAAAACATGTAGATTCTTGTACCGTTTAAGAGAACTCTGAAGTAGAGCGACCTTCTTCTCACTCTCAACTTTCTTGCTCTCTGCATCGGCTCTGGACTTCTTGTCGCCATCATCCTGATAGAGCTTGGCCATTTTGTCTATACCACGTTTGTACTGCATCTCGACCTGGAGTTTGAATTCTAATTGATGTAGCATCTTGGAGATCTTTGCTGGGGTATGTGGTGTATCAGCCTTGATCAAGTCCAGGTTGGAATAGTTCTTTTTTGGAGGTGGTGCGTCAACACCCCCTGGCGATGCGGGTCCACGACCACCTGAGCNAGATTGCTTTGGCGGTACCTAGTAAATGAGATAGAGAGAATGTATCAGAGCTAAGAGAAGATATAATTACTGGAGGCAATGGAGAGTTTCCATATCGCTGTTGATCTGGCTGTGATTGTTGCAGCTTGCGCGCCTGAAGTTCCCTAAGGGTATCTTCAAAGTATGAGAGAGAGCGTTCGGTCTCTCTGATCTTTGCATCGTTTCTTCGGAGAACATCCTGATTATTGGTTGCCTGCCTGAGGGCCTGAGAAGCCTCGAGGATCTTTCGTTCTGTCTGAATGTGTTTGTACACATCCTGGATCTTCTGGTCAAGCTCATTTCCGGCCTGTTATCCGATCAGCAGCAAGCACTGGGCAACTGATAACGAGCTCATCGCCTACCATGGCGAACAGAGAGACTAAGATGCCGCCGTCGCTGTCGACGACGGTGAGGACAAGGTTGGGAGTAGAGAAAACAGGCCAAAGTTCCGTCCAAGGCTGCGTTGGGAAATCTCAAATCACACAACAGCCAAAGTGGTGGCTGTTCTGAGCAGGGCTGTGACTGTGACAACTCATCACATGTCGTCATTGGCATTCCGTCGGCGCCNTCTGCATAAGTTGTCCAGACGCTTCCATGTACAAATGCCTTCTTTCTACTCACTCTCGAAAACCCGTGGGGCTGTGGCCGCAAATTCGCGTCTTGTACTCTCCGCAAAACATATCGTATGTGCAGGACAGCCATCGGATATTATCCATCCGACTCCTCTAGCACAAGTCCCCGACCCCATCGATGTACTATTGCAAGGAAACACACTGACACTGACATTCTCCGGAATTCTGAATCGCCAAAATGTATCTCCAGATGGGATCTTCACTTCTGCAGCTGTGCACTATCTCCTAGGCTATCTCAGGACGGTATGCTTATTCCTTGGCGGTTCCTCATATTTAAATATCAAACGGGATCTCTAGAATGCCACGCAACTAGGACTTCAAAGTGTCTCCGATATCTTTTGGGATGTTGAAGACGGAGCGCTACCGAAAGGTATTCAGGCGAATCAAATTGACGCGTCGTAACTCTATCCAACTCATTTTCTAGCAACCTTACATTTCGCACACCGTGATCTTGTAAAGGAGACAATCTCTCCTGTACATGTCACTCTTTCCGGCTTGAATATCGAGTTACAATGGACAACGAAAGATTCCGACTCTGAAGTCCTCAGACATCCTTTCTCTGCACATCTATCTCTCCCATTTCGAAACCAGATGGACGACGTGCTCTGTCGCTTCGTCACCTGGCAGCTCGTAAAGTCAATTTCTTAGCAATTATCAATGACTCTGGGAGACTTTCTGAAGTGCGTACAATCAGACGGTACCCCCTGATCTTCGGTACATGGCACAACGCGAGTTATCTTCTTTGAACATCTATTCCAAGCTGACGTGCCNTGGTGCATAGCAATTGAATACGGAATTTATGTTCTTCCCCAAAATCTTCAACTCCATCTCAAGTATTATATCACGTTCCCATGAGGCGGAGTTTCGGACAGAAAGTACTGCGCTCCTCAAAGTTCGTGATTCACATCCCGTTCCTTCTAGTCCGTTGACACATAGCCTATCGGTAGAACATCCGAAAGAGGACTCAAAGGAATGTATCTGAGGCGTTATCAGCCGGGCGGACCACTTTCCAGCTTCTTCCTTGGGTCTTAAGACCCCCAAGCTAACTAGGGAACAAGCTATTTGTCTTTCACTTGGATTTTTGTATCGCAGAGGGGCCCGCAAGCCCCCTTTCAAGGTCAGTTTTAGTTTCTTCTCTGTCCTAGCTGCCTTGCTGACACACCCTAGGGTGTATCGCACGTAGTGACAGCTGACAAAATGGACGACGAAGACCTATCTATCGAGCATGTAGGAGATAAGGATACAGAAGACATATTCGATACTCTATGGCGCAATACTCGATACACGCGTTTGGATATCCCCCAACCATTCTATGATAACAGGACTTCTTTCGTGCCTCAGGACCCCTCATCTGACGACTCATCTATGTGGAGCGACAGCAACAACGAACACGAAGAGCTTTTGGATCTAGGAACCGACGATTGCGCGGACGAGGACCTATCGGACGTTTCTCTGAATGAACAAGGCTCTCATGAAGAACATCCCTCAATCGAAGGATACCCTTCTTCTCAAACACAATGGACCCCTCTCGACTCTGAAGATGAAGATATGCACCATATGTCCCCCGTTCCTTCGCTGACCGATGGGTACTCACAATCGCAGTCAAGTCTTTCTTCGTCGTATACGCCTTGGTCTAGCCAAGAACCCGACGTCCCACCCTTGGATCGGGTACACCCCCATGACCTCGCTTCGAACTTTTCCTGTGAAGAAAGGGGTCCTTCTATTGTATATTCGGAAGGTATAGACAGCCCGATTCTGCCTGGCATGTCCTCAGACGAGGATGATAGGCCTTGGTCTCTCTCTCCCCATCAGGCGAAACCACAGGACCAGGAAATGGAGATCATTCCCCTATTACTCGATGAGTGCAACAACTCGCCACAAGTAGAAGAGGTCGAGTCTGATGAGGGCATGCTCCAGATAGACGACGATGAAGACCAGGCTCGGAAGGTTTTGGATAGCAGCGATGAATACCCGGACTCTTCCTTCGATTATGCTCCCGGGGATGAGTGTGGTGTTCATCAACTATTAGACTCTGAGGATAGCGGNTACATTGAATTTGTATCCCTGATGGATATTGACGAGCCAAAAGATGGGATGGAGTTTGAAGAGCAAGGCTCTCATGTGAGGATGGTGCCACAACCAGCTGATGATCAAGAGGAGTTCGAGGAATTAGATCAGGACTAGTCTATTTGAATGGCCTCATGCGGGATGTATGCAAGTGTAGCAGAATCATAATTACGCAGTGCAGCTGGGACTCGCTCAGAGGTGAGGTAATCAATGGCCAGAATTGTCACGGGAGGTCCAGCCTCCATAATTCAAGCTCCGCAAAATCGAGAGACATTGGAGACCGGAGTAGGAAGACCATAACGCTCTCTCTTCATTACCGCCACTCGAGATCCATTACATCTTCATTACATTCTCTTCCTTTTTCGCCGTCGCTGTCGACACCGCCCTTTCTGTTCAAACAGCACGATGCTCCCCGCTCAACGCAACAAGGTCGACATCAGCGTGAGTCTACTACTGTTCCATCTTGTATCCAATGCAAGATTCGAGATATCGACCGGTTTCCTGACTGGATCACTACAGAAATTGACAGAACAGGAGCAGTTGCTCTTCGCAAAATATGGCAAACTCCCCAACCACAAGAACATGCTCATGAAGATGCAAAAGGTTCCGTCTCTCTTGTAGATGCCTCGTGTTTCAAATGGGATCTAATCCTTCCCGCAACCTTCTAGGACCGCAAGTTCTTCGATTCCGGGGACTATGCTCTTTCAAAGGCTGGAAAAGCCCCGCAGACTACCGTTGGTACCGCTATCCCTAGCCCGGAGAAGTACGTGATATCATCTATGAAATGAAACGTGCTTTCTGACCAATCCGATGTCCATCTCGCAGTATCCCTCATGCCTCTTCTCCTGGAAATAACGGCCAGACCAACGGTCTCTCGGTTTCTCCTACTAGCTCGACCAGCCCGATGAACAAAGAGAGCAATCTTGCACACGACAACTCTGACACCCCGACAAGGGTGAATGAAACGACAGAACCAGAACAACAGGATACCGAAGCAGCGGAGCTTGAGTTGAAGCAACCAGAGCCCGTTCGAGCTGAAGCACTTTAGGCTTTTCACGCTTCCCGCTCTCACCAGTAATCCAGTCATACACATACTCTACAATTCGTGGCCCAACGTTAAAGCCAGTCACTGTATTCCGATCGAAAGGCTATCTTTTGTCTCCCGATTGTGCTCTTCGTACCTAGTTGTGTTTCCTCCATATGTTTCCTGGCCCCCTCTGTTTCGTACGTGTAACGTGTACCAATAGCAAAGTCGATGGATTTGGAGAAGTACGTTTTCTCAGTTTTACTGTACTACCAACCCGCATCGTGATCCCTGTTGTGGAGTTGTATGCCGCCCTCATTTATTTTCGTACGTACGTACATCGTTATAATTAGTACGTTCGCGGTTATCAGATGAGCTCTGTATATTTCTGTTTCTGTGGGAACGAGTTTCAGCAACAGCGAATTACGCGTTACGCTGTAGGCTGTAAGTATAGCTTGGCAGTGACGCAGACGGTCGTCGGTCATAGCATTTTGAAAGTCCGCAAGGATGCCGCCACGGCTAAGCCAGTCGGCAGCCACGATATGCCTGAGCTACTTACTCTTATAGATATCATTATCAGCTACCGAAATCTACAGCTGCTAATCATGTAAATTCTTGTACACCTGCCTTACCCCAACTTGAGCATCTGTCGGGTATTGAACGCGACCAAGTAATGGCCCAGATCTGGTCACSCCACCCGTATCAATCACATTCTCGCGCACAGCCACTGACGCGTCTTTCACGCTTACTTCCACCCCAGTCGCGTCTGATACCATGGCTTCAACTAGTGCAATCGAAATTCCACCCGAGATCAAGAAGGACGTAGAGGAGCATATGGNTTCATTTGTGTTCGATCCAGAATTACTTCGAGAATGCGCGTTAATACCTTAAAACAACGCGTCCTAACTGTCTAATTTCGAACATTTACAGGCGCAGAATTATGTGTCATCTACAACATCAGTGGGGAGGACCTGAAATATAAATGGGAAGCGCTCACCTACAACACCTCTAGTTTCCGATCGACAGAACTGCCTCTGTTCACAATGGATTCGATTGAACGTCTCAAACAAGTAGCAAAGGAACAGTTGAAGAAGGCTACGCTACAGAAAGTGAAAATGAAATCCGCTCCAAAGGCAACAGCCTCTGTCAATAGATCAAAACTCCCGAATTTCGGAAATCGTACGGCGAATGTCGCGTTGAAAGGGGCAGCGAGTCCGGTGGTGAAGGTTGAAGGAGGAGGCAGGGTCGATCTGGGNTTCATGGCTGCTGGACCGAGTAGATTGAATAGTACGGTGAAATTTGTTGGACCAAGTAAGGATGCAGCAGCTAAGAAGCAGCGTGCCTGTAAGTAATTTATGATAGTTCTTCTCTTGACCCCAGATCCTCACTGCATTCCCAATGTAGACCGGTACATGTACGAAAAGGTTTCGGAGAGGAGTGAAGGTCAGTAAATTTCAGTTTGTTGGTGTTGTTTACTTACTGGACCTCCAGTTCTCGACGAAAGAATACATCAATTCGCGGATGAAATCGCGAAGCAATACAGTTTGAAATCTGTAGAGCTAGGGGATCCATCTGCATCAATCGATGTTTGTGTATCATGTACAATCTGTACTCAGCTTTCTGACGCACAAATGGTCTCTAGGGTGATACTGTGGTCGTCGGTCGTATCGTTCACGACTATGAGTCGGGATCAGGGGAACGAGCGGCGGGGAAACTGACAGACGCGACCGTTATGGTAGAATCAACACGCTTCCACGGCCAGGGCTCCCGCGTCCGACTACGTTTTGACCCCGAGCTCAAGATACGTGCAGGGGCTCATGGTGCTGGATCCCTAGGCCTCTTCCCGGGAGCTATTGTAGCCTTTAAAGGTACCAATGGAGGAGGAGGTTGGTATGAAGTAAAAGAATTATTGACTGTACGTGGGCGTTGGCTTTCAACGGTATACCTGGTTTACAACTGTTTCGCCAGCTTCCTTTATTACCGTATCCCGATAAAGCTAAGGCGGAGAATGAAGGCCCGTTTACAGTGTGTGTTGCATCGGGGCCATACACCGCTAACGACGACTTGGACTTCAAGCCATTGCAGAGTTTATTCACTGCTCTCAAAGTTTCTTCCCCGCCTGTTATCATGTTGGTATGTGATCCTAAAGGGATAGGTCCCATCTTCCACACAAGCTAACACTTTGTACTTGAGTTGGGCCCTTTTGTTGATAATGACCATCCACTAATCCAAGATGGGGACTTGGACTTGACGCCGTTAGAACTCTTTCACGAAAAAATCATCACGCCCCTTCGCTCTCTCCTCGACTCAATCCCAGGAAGCATAGCTATCTTAGTTCCTAGTGTGAAAGACCTCATCAGTGCTCAAGCGGTCTTCCCGCAAGCAGAATTGACCCCTGACGTCTCCATGAACGATCCTGTGAGTATACTATTCATCCGGATATACTGGTGGCTTACTATGCTCTCAGCGAATACAACTTGTTTCAAATCCATGCCGATTTTCGTTGAATGGCGTTACTTTTGCTGCCACCAGTGTAGATGTCGTGTTCCACTTACGGAGGGAGGAGGTTGTAAAACGCGGTGAAGACGTGGACTCTCTTCCTCAGTCTTCTCCAGAAGACCCTGGCACGGACATGATTGGGAATACATGTAGACATGTTCTCCAACAACGGAGGTTCATATTCTTTCTCGTGCCTTCTTTTTCCTACTCTCTTACCATTGGAAATCACAGTTTCTATCCAGTCTTTCCAGTACCTCTGGAACTCGCACATGAAGTCAACCTCGATGTTACCCATTCTCCACAGCTTGATTTGAAAAGCACACTTCCCGATGTGCTGATTCTCCCAAGTCGATTGAAACACTTTTCAAAGGCAGGTTTTTTGAGAGTAAAGGTGGACCATCTGAAGCTGATTTGTCCCACCCAGCGTGTACACTCAACGACTGCTATAAATCCATCCTTTTTGTCTAAGCAACATTACGCCAAAGTACAAGTGGACCCAAATTCGGAGACTCGCTGCAAGGTAGAGATACTTAGACTGGACGGGATGCAGACCTGAGACATGTAGCGAGTATACTGCTTTGTCTGTACACCCTTGTTAGAAACTCGCTGAAGACTGAAGTGGTGCCGCACACAAACAGCACCCCACTGAATCAAGCTATTGGCTACTAGATAATACATTTATGTACACTTCCATTGGCGCATTTATTTTACAGATGGTTCATTTCGACTGGTCTAGAAGGAGACCTTCGAGACGGTCTGCCAGAAAGACTTGCCCTGGATGGTTGCAATCTCAATTTCAAGAGGAGAAGGCTGGCGCGACCCATCGCCAGCGAAAGTGCCGGAGCCCCAAGGAGATCCTATTTTATGGGTGTAGTCAGTAAATTTGTAGGATCAAAGGAGAGATCAGAGACGAACCGCCGTGCACCTCCTCGAGGTTGGTCAGCTGAGGAAAAGCGGAACCATATCCAAGAGGAACGTAAATGATGCCGTGATGGGCGAGGGTGGACATGGAGGCAAGTGCGGTAGATTCCTGCCCTCCACCGGGAGTACCAGTGGAGATGAAAAGACCAGCGTATTTCCCGACGAGGCCTCCAGTAGCCCAAAGACCACCGGTGGTGTCCCAGAACGCCTATTCAAGAGAATTAGTTTGGAGATATGGCTAACCATCATCATGCGTATAATTACCTTCCACTGGCCAGGGAAGTTACCGTAACGGGTGGGAATACCGAAAAGGAAAGCATCGAACTCTTTGAGTTCTGCGGCGGAGATGACAGGATAGTCAGGTTTAGCGGGGGCCTTGAGGAGCTCCAGGACTTCGGGAGACAAGGTCTCGGGAACCCTGTAGAAGTTAATGTAAGTGATAGTTACAGCGTCGACGATTAGAATGAACGGACTGGAAAATCTTAGCGGATCCACCAGCGGATTCAATACCAGTCTTGATAGCTTCTGCGACTGTATGGGCATCAGATGATAAGCACTTATTGAACAGAGCAGATAGAGATAGCACTAACGCTTGGCGACGTGTCCGTACATCGAGTAGAAGACGATAGCGACTTTGGGTGCCATTATTGAAGATTATTTGGTGGGATTGGAAAAGGTGGTGTTGAGTCCGATCAAGACAATTGTGGATGTTTATATAGTTTTCCACCCCACCCCGTTCCAAGGAATCCCACCGATTTCCATCGAACGATGAGCTGCGTGTCGCGGGCTTTGCGTGAAAAAAGCTAGTCATCTCAGCAGTCGATTGGCAATCGACCGCCGTTTCGCCCCAGACTGTGGGAGGTTGAATACCATTTCAAGAGAGAGTGCCCCTATCGGACGCAATGCTCCGCATAAATAGATGACGCAGCGATTGTGGCTCTTCCTTCCTCCACTGCAGGCTAGCCGCTACAGTTGTTTACTCAGTAGATCCTTTCTGCTCGGGAGCCTTTGGCGGAAATAGAAAGAATAATGTACAGTCCTCGAGTCTGCTATTCACCGCGAATCACATTTGTGGCACTGTCGCGTATAGTATAGATGAGCCTAGGGAAACGAATGGGAATCTTATTCCTAATCGATACATACATCAAAAACAAGAAGCACATCCAATCGAGGGAGTAAGCGTACAACAAAGCAATAAATCATCAGTACGTGAAATACATTCAACGTCCGTCAAAGTCCCTGTCGATTCCAAATGTATGTACACCTTGTTACATTAAATTCTATCTATAAGTACAGTGGTGAGCGATATGACATGAGTGGGGTTGATTCGTAGGGTTCAAGAGCATCCTGAATTGGGGAATAGTGGTGGGTCATTTGGTCATGATATATTTTTCGTGCCTCTGTGCTACGGGGACATGAGGAAGCAGGGGGCGAGTAGTTTTGTTTGACTCGCCCTGGAGGCTGTTGTGTTTCGTCCATCGACTGAAAGGCATATGGATGAGTATAAAGTAACGACACCATGGTATGAGAGTCCTTTCATAGTCGTCAGTTGAAGAAAGATGTGATGTAGTAGGCCCTTACTCTGATTTTGACTACCCATTTCTCGAATACAGCAAGATGTTTAGTGAGACTTGAGACAAGAGCACTTGTACTTCTGGGCATAGAGAGGCGGCTTGAAAACCGCTCAAGATGGCTAGGCAGAAGACGTAAATTCGATTGAGCTTCCCAATGTGCTAGCTCGAGATCACTTACCGCAATAACGTTTCCATTTTCTTGTTGTACTTCAAGTGCCAGACTTCACACCCGTTCATACACTTGTGCTCTGTAGTGGAGTAAACTACAAGAGACTCAAAAACCGCCTCGAGATGATGGCAGAGGGCAATAGGTTCATCGACTTTCAGCCATGTAGAACAAGTTCGAAGGCTCTGTCAGAGACAGGATGTTAGAAATATTAATAAGACTGTAAGAGCCGCTCACAGAGCTTAGCTTCGTAGTGGCCTCTAAGCATCCTTGGAGCTGCCCACATAGCTTTAGGGTTAATCGTCGCGTCGCTTCTCTCTGCTGGACCTGCTCGTTGGTAAAGCTCGCCAGACCGCTCGACGCAGACTCTGTCGGGGATGCCATGTCTGATATCGGATGAGGTCCAGAAAACCAGTTCCCAATAGGATGATGTTCGGTGTTGCTCGGTATAAATTCATCCGTCGCGTGTGTAAGGATATCCTCCACACCTCGTCCGGTTTGAAGTCCACGTTTCTGTCGCTTATGTACTGCATTCCGCCGATGCAGGTGCGCGTTGTTCGCAAACCTAAAGGATTCTCCTGGAGCGAAAGGGTCTGAGGTCTGCTGCACAGTGGGCATGACTGTGACGATATTCGACGTAGGGAACTCGTTGGCTATGCGGGTTCTGTTGTCGCTAAACTTGCTATGATGAGTGCTGAGTGCTGGCGAGGATCTCTTCAGGCGTGGGGCGTGTAAACAATGAGCTGAGGGGTTAGGTGTGGGTCGAGGCGTATGTTGAGAAGAGTTGACGTATGTTCATGAATGAAAGCCACGAGTCAAATGGGGGCTTGTCGTAAACGAGCGTGAAGTCGTGCGGATGTTGTTCAAAGAAGGGTGCATCTACCGTTAAGAAGTGTGCCTAAGGTATATCTGAAGCCGAGAGTCTGCTAGGACACAGTCCGGAAGTATCTGCAGCCTGTCAAGCACAATAGAATCTAGCTGGTCGTATTGAGAAGTGTGAAGGATACAATGCGAGCGATCCACTAAAAGAGATCAGCTTGCATATCGCGGCTTCTGTTTTTCTTGATGGAAAGAGGAAAGGACGTTCACTGAACTCAAAAGCCAATTCGCGCCACAACTTGTCCCAAGGCAGTGAATGATCTTGCGCAGCGTCGTCCGCCACGTCGTGGCACGCAGGAAAATTGCTGTTTGCTGTGAATCCGTTGGGACTCGTAGCTGTGTCCTGGCGGAATAAGCACAAGCAGGAAACCTCAGCAAGCGCCCATTGTGACGCCCATGGTGGTCGCTGAACAGGAAAATTCGGGCGGAACTCGGACCGAGTACTTCCGTCTGATCAATGTTTACCTCGGTCTTGAGAGCTATGTACTTACATCTTCCCGTGATGCCAGTTAGCGCAATGTGGAACGTATAAGTATCTGCTTGGGCAGGACAGCATTGTGTTTCTATTTTTACTCTCCTATAATCCCCCTCTTCCTATCTAAGAGATGCCCTTAGCGAAAGACCCCGTGGCGTTTGCAACTCAATCCGACGACGACTTGATGGTAACGCCAAACTCCCCAGTGGAAGAAATGTCCCATCTACTTGCGTTCTCGGATGATGAAAATAGTCCTGTAGACTCAGATTCGGATACAGAGTCGGGTTGGATGTCCCGTTGGGGGAGTTCGTGCCACCCAGGAAGCTTTCAGCGGTAATTAAATCTCAGCACTTCCACTGACTGTTATCCCTGAGCCTATTTAGATTGATTTCGCTCCTAGTAGCAATTTCTATACTCGTATGCTTTTCCGATCCACTCAAATGCTAAGAAGATCATATCAATAAAACCCCAGAACGGTGCTTGCTCTGGGGGATTTGAGCTCTACCAGCTGCTTGGAGAATGTGGTGATGACAGAGAAACTTGCAGATCCATGAACAAAGGTCAGTCCTGGAAATTCTTTATTCTCATTCCAACACTCAAACTGTTTCAGCGCCACTTGCTACTAGTACCTTGCTAGGATGCATCTCCACAATCGCACTCTGGGGACACTATTCTGACAGAAACGGCCGGAAGCCAGTCTTAGTATTCGTTACGCTTGGCGCGCTCTTGAAAGCGTTCATCCTCACCCTAGGGGTCATGATGAGACCAGAGGGGGACTCGACGCACTTGTGGATGTTGGTCAGTGTAATAGTTGATAGTATGTTCGGAAGTACAGTCACTCTGATTGCTGTTTCCCATGCGTAAGACAGTTCCTTTATAGGGGGCTGCGGAAATCACTCAAGAAGGACTTCACAGATATGTTTGTGACATCGCGTTTACCTCGACAACTTCTGCCACTCGCAGGAGGTGACTCGATTGGTCATGTACTACCGTCTTGAGGCTAACAGGGCTACCTCAGATTCGCTCAGTTTAGTGTAATATCCGGTGTTATGGTCTTCGGTCCGTTTTTTGGTCAACTGGTGAGGGGTGCCACCAATCCTGTCAAAGATTTTTGCTGATGCTCTAAGCAAGAGTATCATGTTGTTATCCCTGAGCTCAAATACTGGTGTCCTCTTGAGCGCCATGATGGCTCTTTGCCTCATCTACGTGCTTGTTCTCGGGTTCTTAGTGCACTCGCTGCCTGAGTCTTCGCACAATCCCGCCCTTGCACCAAGCTCACCAGAGTCACTGTCCAAACGGCCCATCTTGGCGTTGGCTGTTGCATATACTTTGTACTCTATTGCTTTGGTGAGATGATCTATCACACTGTCAACCGTCAAATAACTCAGTACACCGTCTCAGGAGAAAGGTTTACTTTCTGTTCCTTGGCCTTGGGCTATGGAGGCTGCAACGGTGCGATATCTCGAGCCTTTATCCCTAGTTTCAGGTCTGACCTGCCATGCAGAAGTTCTCTCTTTACTTCAAGTTTGGTTTGCCAGTTTGTGTGGTACCTTCAATAATGCTATTAGGAATTCTCCCTCGTAGGCTTCCATCGACCTTGACGTTCGTATGAATGCTTATGGTATTTTTTTAGTTGCCTCTTATAGAACGAGAATTAGCAATGGAAGCACAAGCCTACTTTCCTTGGCCACCTCTGCTACTCTTATCGCCGTCATCTCCCTCATTACCGCCCTAGCGTTTCCTCTGAAGTATTGGATTCCAAAAGTCGTTATCATGCTGTTCACTCCAGCACTCACTGTCGGCGTTATACCAGTCGTTTATACTCTCCTTCCAAGTTATGCCGCTAGTACACGGGGGCTCGGCACACTTTTTAGTGTGTTTTCGTGCTTGGAGAATGGAGCACAATTATTCCAATTGACAGCCTCTATGGATGAAGATGGAGAATTGGTCTGTGGTATCTCTTTGGGCCTCTTGGTTGTGGTCGCATCTATCTTTGCTGCTTTGATATGGACTAGTAGCGAAACCTCTGATCATGGACTGGATTTGAACCCAGACGACACAGATATTTCAGCTCTAGCAGATAGTTCAGACACATAACCGCTTTACCTATGTATCTATAGATCCCCTGATATTTAATATGTAAAATATTGTAAGATTGATTGAAAGCGAGCGATTACAACCCAACGCCACCGGCTATTGCGGACCGAATGGAATTCCCGTTGGTAACCCTAACCTGTTCTCCCAACATTCCACCAGATTTCATCCACTTTATTCCTCATCTTACTCAGTTGTTGCGTAACGACCACTCACGCAGATACTTATTCCCATAACTCAAGCGGATGCTTTAATTCGACACTATGGAGCAAACCTCCGTCCACCAGTTGTATGAACGACTAGAAGTGGTCGGTAAAGGCGCCTATGCTTCGGTGTCCAAGGGGCGGCATATTCCAACGGGCAACATTGTGGCACTGAAGATCGTCAACTTGGATATTGCAGACGATGATGTAGGAACTATCCAACGAGAAGTTGCACTTCTAACGCAGCTACGAGACGCTCCAAACATAACGAAGTACTATGGATGCTACATGGATGGACCTCGTGTATGGATCGTTATGGAGTTTGCACAGGGCGGAAGTGTGCATTCTCTTATGCAGGCCTCGGTGGGGAAATGTATCGAGGAGAAATACGCTTCTGTGATAGTCCGCGAAGTGCTCATTGGGCTAAACTATCTACACAAAGTGCCAGTCATTCACCGAGATATCAAAGCCGCCAACGTTCTTGTCAACGCCGTCGGAAAGGTAATCATCTGTGACCTTGGCGTTTCTGCTCTTTTGGCAAGCACATCCAGCAAAAGAAATACCCTCACCGGAAGCCCATACTGGATGGCCCCAGAGGTGCTGCAGGCTATGCCAGTATATGACACGAAAGCGGACATTTGGAGTCTAGGCATCATGATCTACGAAATGATCAAAGGGGCCCGCCACATACAAACCTAGGTCATTTTCAGGTTATGGATCTCATTCCCAAGGTTAAGCCCCCCAAACTACTGGATGCAGAAGGATCAAAGGACATGCGCGACTTTATGGCAGCGTGTCTAAAGGAAACCCCGGCAGAGGTTCGTTTCATTCATCCATTGTGAGAATATCTCATTCGAGCATATCGTGCAGCGTCTTCCTGCAGAGGAGCTTCTCAAACTGAAGTGGATCAAATCAGTTTCAAAAACACCAGTTTCCATCTTACAAGACCTTATTCAGAGGTTGAAGCAAGCAGCCCGACGCGAAAGTCTTCAAGGACCTCTGGATTGGGAAGAGGAAGATGAAAGACAGTGAGTGTAGCGACCAAGACAATCTTGCTGATAAAGCCTGACACGAGTGTAAAGACGTCAAACAGGTGAAGATAACGGCTGGGAGTTTGAGACCGTACGGGGGAGGCCTTATGCGCCAATGTTCGAGGATGATGCAGTTGTTATCGAGTCAGATGAGGCATCAGCGCCCCAGTCTACAATCCGTCCTCCCGCTACACCATTGCCATCCTCTCTCCGTGGACTATTCGATGAGCAATCTCCTCCTCAACAAGAGACATTTAGAGCTCCTGCTGCACCATTCCAAATCCCTTCACGACAGAATCCTCCTTCTTCTCCTAGTCCACCTGTTTCACTTCCGTCTACCACCCCGCCTTCAGCGCGCGAACCTACTTCCACGATGAAAAGACCGCTGAGGGTTGAAATCGGCGACGAGGGTGGCAAGGGGAAATTTGTCTTCCCCCGACCGGGTACCCAAGTGCGACCGAGGCCATCCTTGGACAGTTCTGAAGATGAATGGTCATCATCTCTGGAACGAACAGACAGCCCTTCTGTGTTTGCTTCATCTCCTTTAGTAGAAAACAACCCTCGAGATGAGGCTTCTCCGGGAAGTGCTACGGCTACTCCTCGAAGCACACAGACGTATAGAGATGTTAGGAGCTTCCGAGGTCCTCCAAATATCCATATTCCGCAAGCGGAGCGCCCGTCTATAGATCTCACAAGTCCGGCCCCTCCTACCTCCGCATCCAAAATGTCAGTTTCCACTCCAGACCTACGCTCACCGCCAATATCGACTAAGCCTCCCCCCTTTCGTAATGGATCTGGGTCGCAAAGCTCAACTGATGTCTCGTCAAATTCATCATTCTCGTTGCGATCTGGGAGACGTGATGTGGATCTTGCTTCCCCAGCAGCTTTCCAATTTCCTGCCTCCCCTCGTCCCCCTCGACCTCCACCACCTCAAAAGTCAAATACAAGCATAGTTTCGAAATCACCTGTACCGGCGAAGGGATCTGATAGTTCTTCGAGTTCCCCTGCTTCCCATCAAACGACTTATTCACTTGATACATCAGCTTCAATTCCAGGCAGACATCTGCAGGCCTCGTCGTCAGCCTCTTCCTCCCGAGCGCCGTCGATATCACGGGCACGATCTGCTACCGCTATACCTGAAAGATCTCCTATACCTTCACCATATTATGACGACGATACTCCTCTTGTGCCGCCAATCAAGCCGTTCGCACCACATCAAGGACGAAAGCGAAGTGGTAGTGACTCTAGCGAGCTAGGGACACCCGGTCTGAAGGATGTTTTGAAGGTAATACCCTTCATTTGTTTGGAAACGTAGATACTCATCGGAGTCCTAGATTCCATCGCTCACTTCTGAGCATCATCTTGGTATATCGGACCTGTTACCCCCATCACCCTCGGCCGTAATGAACAACACTCGTCATTTCACTCCATCACCCAGCCATCTAAACTCTTCAGTGACGAATATAAGTCAACAATATACAGCATTCAGAGATGCTGCTGCTGCCGCTGCCTCTTCGTCTGCATTCTCTCTTGGTTTACCCAGGACGAACTCGCCTCCGCCTTTCGATCCAAATACAACCACTCCAGACTTTGTTTCGTCTACACCACACTCGCGGAAACACTCTTATCAAGGATCCGTGTCCCACTCCTACTCTTCTCCTTCCTACCCCTCACTACCACCTATCCGTCCACTGGACTACGCGTCCCTCTATTCCACCGAGGCCACTCATGCTGAATTAGCACGGACGATTGAAGACCTGACGCGCTCGCTATCGACAGTTGAAGCTGGTCTTACCAGCATGTTGGACACACTACATGCGGATACCATTGAAGAAGAACAAGAGGATATGACATTAAGTGATGTGGACGACGTTTCATTGAGATCCCCTTTCGATGTAAATGACCGACGTAGGCCCTTTCCTGCTTTTACTTGAGAACTGTTTTGATTCTTTCCACGACATACTTACCACTCACATATGTACCATACGCATCTACATTTTTGCGCTATCAGGGGATATTAATATAATACGTATACTTTGATGCTACTAATTTTCCTCAAATCCGACATCGTACAGTTCAGAAGCAGTATTCCAAAAATCACTTGGACATTTTGCTGAAGGAGGCCACGATAGTGGCACGACGTACATACCATGGGCAGGGCTCGTATTCTTTGTGTCAAAAACGGTCACGGTGTCGTTTAAGAGCAGGAACGGACACGCTCGGGTGACATCGCCATTATCATACATACAACTTATCTTACGCCCTCTTCTTATAAACTGATATAACCCTTCGACAGCAAGTACTCTGTGATAATCCGAACGCTTCCTTGAACATCGGTAGTTTCGGTATTGATATGCAATTCTGGGTTCTTTGGTGCCTCGTAGGGTGCACTGATACCAGTGAATTCTATTGCAAGTGGGTGTGAATGAATGTGACATATACGTGAGAGTAAAAGTCTGACCTTTGATCTCTCCTGCACGAGCCTTCTTGTACAATCCCTTCGGATCCCTTGCCTCAACCACATGTAGTGGTGCGTCGACGAAAACCTCAACGAAAGGTATGTTAGAGGCATCATGGATCGCGCGGGCTGTAGATCGGTCGGCGAGGTATGGGGAAATGAATGCCGTTATTGCGATGCTCGATGCATCAGCGAAGAGTTTGGCGACCTTTTAAGCAAAGAATGAACACTGTGCAGGAGAGACAGCCGCTAGATTTACCTCTCCTATCCTTCGGATATTCTCGTTTCGCGACTTCTCATCGAAACCTAGATCCTTGTTAAGGCCAAAACGAACGTTATCGCCATCTAATCTATAGGCAAACTTGTTGAGGTGGAGAAGGTGCTGTTCCAGTGCACAAGCAATCGTAGACTGTACAGAATATTGCATAGTAAGATTGTGATTCGTTAAGGTATTGTCTGAGAGATGCCCCACCTTTCCACTAGCAGAGAGTCCAGTAAGCCATATCGTAACGCCCTTTTGCTTGAGCAATGTCTGACGTTCATCCGTAGACACAGAACCTTGAAAAAAGTAAACAAGCGCTTAGTTCTCTCCCATCCAACCGATTTAAGAGCCTTGATTACCTGGATGGAAGGTGATATTGCTAGCCATTGAGGGGATAGTAAGGAAAGATGGAGAGCCAAGGAAAGACAGTAACTCACCAATCTGCTCTCAACTATTTCAAGAAAAATATACCTGTCTTGAGATGCGTAATCTGTCTTGCGCAATCGTAACGTGACAGATTCTCAAAAAAGACAGAGCGTGGGAGATCTCTTCCATATATGGAGGACTCAATAACTCACCCTCCACACCCGCGTCTTGCTCTCAAAATATAAGTACGAAGCAGTAGCAAGCACAAATTTGCTCAAAAACTATGGATTGCGACGACAGAACAAATTTTCGAGCTAGTAACAAACGTTTCTCGACATTTGTTCATTTTTGGGTGTCTCATCTTAACGAACTTGCTGTTGGATGAGCACTTGAAACTATTCTTCAAATCTCCTTCTAGCTGTAGTAGTAGTAGTGTTACCGCCCGCGGTCCCCTTAAGTAGTATCGGGTCCTTCTCAAGCTTGCCAGATCGGCGTTTCCTGGTCTGGAATCCTTGGTCTGTAAGTATCGTCCTTCATTCGCGACAGCAAACCGTAAATTCCCAAGACTTGCTCACGTTCGTCGACACTGTCTCTTCATCACGACTCGTCACCATCTACCTTGATCACAAAAGACCGTCCTTTTGTAGGTAGACTGAATGTCAATGGGTCAAGAAGTCCCGTGCTCGGTGAGGCTCGGTGCGCCGCGTGCCATGGAGTTGTCGATAACTAGAGGGGAGCAGGGCCTCGGACTTTCACTGGACTCCCATCTAAGGTTCTATATCCATTTGATTCTTACTCTCTAGTGCTAACTTAAGTTATCCAGCTCATATGTGGTTCATATGATACTCAGTACCAAATACTATAGTCTATAGCTAGTCACGAGCGAGTGACTTCTTGAAGTTCATGTACAGTGTCACATTACGTGGGTTCCCAATTACTCGAACGGTCGACTGCCAACACCTTGAACAAGCTCAAAGTTCTCCAACACCTGCTATGCACCGGCCATGTACATATTTGATTTGCATTGCGCTATCTCTCGACATTATTATCCCAGCCGCGGTTTCAGCGACCGACCGGCCTCCCCGTTGATCGTCCGCCCATTCCGCTTCTACGCAGATTCTTCCCTTCCTCTGGGGCAGACTGAGGGTGCCTCTGGGTTTCGAGGCGTTACAGATCAAAAGATAGGTATTCATCTAATGAAGATACCTTTATGGTCGTTATTCTCAAGTACCTTTTTGAGCTACTCTTGTTGATAGCAGAGATATGTCTGTGCTTGAGCGTATATCCTATGATTCCTATCGATCCTTCTACTTACGATTGGATTGGTCCCAGTACCAGCGCATGCGTTCGCATTCATACCCGCCCGCAATCAATTCTATCTCCTACCTTCAAGAGGAAGTGTCGATGGGCGGAGAATATTGAGTCGATATACCATAATTGGATGTGGCCGCGTGCATGGAGAAACCTGAAGAAAGCGGGACCCTCTTATCTAGCTCTCTTTATACATTCGTGTTATCGTCGAGGTTGATGCTCGCATCACTTTGATCACCTCAAATCGGAATCCAACACTCTTCCAGGGGTTTCCAGAGCTCCTCAACATACAGCAGAAAAACGTCCGAAACAAGGCTCCCAGTCGTGGGTCGGGGTAATCACCTCAGCCATCCAATGCTTTGCGACAAATTTGCGAAGTAAGAGGTCAGTAAGAGATCTTAATGGACGCTTATCGCCGTTCTATCATTTTTAGCTTATCGTTTCCCGTTAGATCAACCACATGGATTGGATCCTCTCCGGGTACACAAGACGTCCCTGTACCTAGATGTACCTACCAATGCTCGTATAAGTAGTTCAGCGACTTCTTGAGCTAATCCCCTGATCCGCTTGTTGCAGACTTGCTGTGAAGTCCCTGTCGCTGTTGCGTCTCGTCGACGATGGCCACCGAGAAGCTTTACTCTTCGGAGGCAGCTAACCCAGCCCTAGCTGAGGCAGCCGTTCTCTCTTCTATCCCCTACGATGATGTTCAGCCCATCAAGGATAGCAAGGATAAGGGCTCTAAGGAGTCCATATCTATTGAGAAGCATTTCTACGACAATGAGATAGAAATCGGCCCGGGAAAGGATTTCTATAAGGAGGACCACACATTGGACGCCAAAGGCAAGCTCTATCTCCGATACCTAGCTCTCCCTCTTGTACTCATCAGGAATCTATACTTAGGTGATGATAACGACCCCGCCTACAGTGTCATTCCCAGGATCGTCCGTGAACTTTGCGATTTCGAGGATGACACAACCATGCCTGTTCTCACCTGGCGGTAAGACCGTCTACCTTTTGGATTGTATCTTGTTCTAAATTGGTGCTTGCTTAGATTTTATTTTATCTCGACCATATTTACAGCCCTCGGTGCTTGGCTTGTAAGTCCCCGATATTCTACCTCGTCCGAGTTTACTCATTCAAGGACTTCCTACAGGTGCAAATGGGTTTTTTCCGGGTGAGTAAATGTACTCTGGAACGGTACCGGTATACTAACTTCATCAAAGACCACATATGTACCATACTCCAGTAAGCCCAGGCCGACACATCCATCGGACCCGATGTATTGACGACGTTCGCAGTTTATTTTGTTCAGATCGCTTCTCTCTACGTTGGACGATTCCTTGCGGCTACTCTTCCTCAGAAGCAAGTCGGATTTGGAAGATTCAAGTTCGAACTCAACCCCGGAGAATTCAATATCAAAGAACATGTTGCTATCGTTATGGCGTATGTATTATATTCTTGTGATTAGCTGCTTTGTTAATACTTAAGGAACAGAGCCAATACTGGTGCCACGAACAACTTGGGTGACTATGTCCTCGCCCCATTGATAGTGTTTTATGATGCTCGTATGTCCTACGTATTCTCTCATTGCACTGTTCCACTGTTGACCGCATACCTTAGCGATGAACGGATGGCTTGCTATTCTTTTCATGGTCAGTTGAATAACCGCTGTAATTGACGGAGGACTCACTCACGACTTTCGTAGCTTTCTGCGGTTTTCATCGGATTCTCTTTCGCCTCCTTTGCGAAGATATTCCTTATTGAAAACCCCAGCACAATGTTCCCCCTAAGTGAGACCGTCTTACATCTTACAGGTGTTAATACTGTGAAATAACATTGTCCTTGTTTATTAGCACTCCAACAGGCTGCCGTATTTAAGGCCATGAGAGGATCTCTTGTTGAGAAATCTCCCACAGCCCAGAAACAGATGAGCGTATTCTGGTATGGTATTGTAATTGTATTCTTTTGGCAATTTTTGCCCGCAGTGCGTTTCCATTTCTCAAGGTTTATCCGCCGTAATTCTCACTTTTGTTGTCTTTGATAGTATGTTTTCCCCATGACTTCCTCTCTGGCATTGCTCTGTTGGTTCAGCAAGGACCCTATGACACAATTCTTGGGTTCGTCACATATTAATCTACCTATTCACTTCGTTAAGTTTACACGCTCGCTCAGGCTCCGGTCTCGGAGGTACCGGAATACTCACTTTTACAACGGTGAGCAATTCTATTTATGGCCGGTGACGCGTTTCCCTAAGGCCTACAACAGGATTGGTCAAACATTGGCTCAACTATCGTATACTATCGTAAGTAATCCACCTTCATATGTCGTGCTGACGTATTCACAAGCTACTTCCAACAGCGCATTGGACTCAGGTCAGGCTTCTCAGTAATCTGCAATACACAAAGATGCTGAAATTCCCTAGTGCAACATTTTCGCCGCCTATGTCATCGCCTGTTGGATTTGTATTCCCATTTCTTACTTCAGTGGTATCTGGGTTAGTCAATGGGACCTTATTCGGCTTTTCACCTGCTAATCTGACTCTTAGGGCTCCGACGTTTACCCTATTCAAAGTCAAAGGTTACGTCTCAAGGACGGTTCTGCGGTAGGATCTTCCATATGTAACTGTTGCTGCATGCCTACTAAAACTATTCTTCCAGTATCCCACCGCGAATCTTATGCTACCTAATTACTCTCTTAATGAGACACTATTCAACGAGATTGGCCCCCCGATGATGTCTGCACAGTTACGATGGAATTGTACGTCCTATCCTTCCAATTTGTTCGTCCCAGCGACATTCCCTAAGTCCACTTTCACAGACTTCTTCTCATACGTTGCCTACATTGGCTCCTTTATGTCGTGTGCCCTCTTCCAGGGCCCAAAAATTTGGCACACCTTCAAACAGCAACGCCAAAACAAGGCTGCTCATAATGACAAGGTCGAAGGTTTCCCAGTATCCATACTATAACGCCGTACTCACCGGCTCATTGTAGCTTACTCAAATGATCCGAAAGTATCCCCCAGTTCCTCTGTGGTGGAACCTCACACTTTTTATGTACGTTTTCCTTCTACACTCAACTGTTCACACTTCTCATGTTGGTATAGTATTCCTTTCGTCGTTTTAATTGTCTTGACCGCGAAAGGCGTCTGTAAGTTTGCCTCCCATCTACAATGAGACTTGTGCTCATTCTCCTCCGTTTAGTATACATGCCTATCTACATGCTATTCATTGGTATCGGAATCGGTGCTTTGATCGTCATCCCAATGAGTAGGAAAACATCTTGGCGTTGAAAAGCAAATACTGATTTTTTTACAGGTTACATTTATGCTGTATCAGGCTATGGGTCAGTCGGAGTATTGTCTCGGTAGGCGATATGCTCACAATCCGTTATCAGAATCCAAGTCGGATACTTCAACGAGCTGTTCTACGGATATGCTATCAACGCAGGAGGATCTCGGNNCATCCTATCGGTTCGCTCAGTTATCGAGTTATTAGCGGCCAGTGTAAGTACTGCTCGGGTTGTAGGTTCTATTGTCCTAATCTCCCTAACGAAGGCTGGTACGAGGCACAGAACATGCTTTCAGATATGAAACTGGGTCACTACGTGTGTTGTCCACCATTATTATTATACGCCATTACTGATTTTCTCCGAAGTTCCACGTGCCCCCACGCGCTACTCTTCTCGCTCAGGTCTGGGGAATTTTCGTTGGGGTTCCAATCAAGTTCGTCATTAGCAATTTCAATTTATAGCAGCCTCTTCTTATCTCCTTAACGAAACTTACAGTTACGCCACTATTCTCTGGGTTTGTAACACAAAGGGGCAAATCCTCACCGGAGAGATAGTCGACCCGAACCATCAGTGGACTGTGAGTTGCCCTCTCTATATTCTCCTTGCACAAAGCCGTGCTCAAGGTCACGTATGTTCTAGGGGCAAACAGTCATCTCATTGAATAATCAAGGGATCACATTTGCCTTGGTAGGGCCTAAGCGATTATTTGATGATGCTATATATTCTCCCATGGTAAGATCATAAAATTTGTCTTAGCTCCGAGTCTGAGCAAGCTAACCAGCCAACGTAGCTCTACGGTTTTGTTGTTGGAGCTGTAGCGCCTATCATTCTCTACCTACTTCACCGAAGGCTCCCCAAGCTACGTTTCGATTTGTGGAGTGTCCCTATCTTTGCTGATAGTTGGGAAAGCTAGTAAGATCATATCACCCTCTTTGGGATACACTACTGACCAGCACCTTTATTGAATCTCATAGCTATGGTAATATCAGCGTCCAGGCCTTCACATGGTTCATTCTTGGTTCTTTGAACCATTTATACTTCAAGAGATGTAAGACGTCCAGAGTTTCTTTGCATCGGCTCTATCTAACGTGCTATCTATTAGACCGTTACAACTTCTGGAAGAAGTATGCTTATCTCGCCGGAGGTTAGTCCACAGTTTTAGCTGGCCTGACTGACATTTCGCTTACCATCGAATAACGAAAAGCCGCTGCTGATACTGGCTTCAACTTGTAAGTTCATTCAATCCTTCAGCCCAATCACTTACTTAATGGTATACCAGCAACATGCTTATTGTATTCATTGCATTCAGCGCAGCTAAGAATGTGGTGATGCCCAATTGGGTTAGTTCTCTCTTTTCACATTTGCATGGATTATCTGTCTGATTTGTGATTCATTCAGTGGGGAAATCATGCCGATTCAGTGGAGAGATGTAGGTCCCTTGATTGTGAATCTGAGCTGGTGCTAATCTCTACATATGTCCAGGTTTCCACACGCCGGGTCCCGTCTGGAATGTTACTTCATCCGCTTGATGCTTATATAAATTCTAAGAGTTCGTAAATGGCTTCTAGTAGGATAGGACTACTTAAACATTTTAATGCGTAGGAGATGTTATTACGAATGTTCACGTTGTTGTATTTTTTGGGATTAAATAAAGATTGGCACAGGGATGACATCATCGAACACTGATCTGATAAAAACGAGTCAATCAATGATTCCATCAATATAAGCCCCAGAGAGTGGTGAGGACCCTTTGAAAATAGATCCATATATGAGCTAGCGTACAAGCACCACAACGTATGTACAAATATCAGCATTTCAATGATACAACTAGAATGTGAGGGGAATCCAAAGGAAAGCAAATAAGCAAAGCAAAAATTATCAAAATTAGAGGAAGCCGCTCTCCTGTAGTAGCCTAGCCATCTTCTCGTCCTCCCGTTCCCTGGGTTCGCGTTCAAGACTGAGCTCCCAAAAGGTATCACTTGAACTCTTAGTGTCGTTAAACTGAGCCAGAGATTCCTCGATGTAGCTCTGAACGATGGGAATTGAGACAAAGTTGAAAGATTGTGCTTGCCACCGCTTGATGTCACTGATGACCTCGGAAGCCTTTTGTCGTTTCTTAAAATTAACAAGACCGCCAGGAAAGGTGTCAGGGTTTCCGTCCTGAATGAATTGAAGGGTGGATAAAAATACGCCTGAAGATGGTCAGACAAGGAGAGATTCCAAGACAAGGCCTTGCTCACCAATGAAAGGAACACACGGTGGCGTGACAGTTGCCATAAGAGAACGGTATTTATTGAAGTTCTTGTTGCTGTCTATGGTCATCTCGCACGCGCCGAATTGAGCCATGTATCTCTGGCTGACTTGCTCCCACGTCCGCTTCAAACGACGGATCGGAGGAGTGTTCAAGCCAGAAGTAATGGCGATCATAGTAGAGAAATTATTGAGCGCTCGACACCGCTAACACGCATCTAGTCAGAACGACGATACCCCGGTAAAGAATAACATGGCACGTACATCAGCAATGCTGATGAGATGCTTCACCGTCGCAGCACGTTTTCGCGAGTCCTCTTTACTAAGGACTGATTCGGCCACCCAATCGGCGATCTAGTGGTGATTTAGCAGACTGTTGTAGGCCCTGGCTGCATTAATACTCACCCGGTTACTGGTTTGAATCACGATCGCAATGTTGTCTATATTCTCTGTCTTCTGCTCCCGTGCGCGTTGCAGACACTCCATTGGTTTGATCCTCTGATACAATGTACTCTCGAAGAGCGTTAACTGACGTGCGAGTTCGAGTGGCTCAATATCCAACAACTTGAGTTTCCCCTTGACCTTGGGGACCATAGGTGCAGGAGGTGTGCCTTGGAAGTTGACGATCATCTTCATCGCATCACCCTCCTTTTGCTGTTTATCCAAGGTAAGAGAATGGCTCTACTAGATAGGAAATGTAACTCACAGCTCGCTCAATGAGGATTAATAACTGCTTCGCAGCTCCCATGCGTACAACATCGTCTGAAGCGAGGAACTTCTTAATACTATCAAGAATATACATGTCCTCATGATCCAGAGTATCTTGTTCAGTGATCATAGTCTTGAAGATATTGAGGACACTGATACAAAAACCTACATCAGTGAAGATGCGGAATTCCAGGATGACAAGACCTACCGCATCTGCACAACGGTCTGCTTAAGTTTGCCCCAATCGTCTCGTTCTGTAGGAGTGAGCTTCGGGGGAGGTTTGATATAAAATCGCTGGACAAGGAGCTCGAATAATTCGTCCAACGTCATGAACGATTTGAAGGTCATCAGGAACGCCTTAACATATGTAGTATCTAGGCAAATGTCAAGTTCGATTCTATCCTTGAAGACAACACAAATGAATACTTACCAGCATGATCGTGGGCCGTTAATCTTTCCACGAGAGCAGGCAGAGTACCACCTCGGACCGTGCCGTCAGGCTCCATGATAATCTCAGCAGTGTTCGTGTTCGGGCGGAGATACCATGGCTCCAAGTGAGCTTCAACACGTCGTAATATTGTCTGTGGCACTTCGTCTCCCATCATCCTCCTCAACTTGTCAGCCTTTTTGCCGCCGCGTGGAGCCTGTCTGGAAGCTATGGTATTTGTTAGTACCCAGTCAACCGCACGGAGAGGTTGTTACTTACCAGTGTTACCATACAGTGAGCCTGTATCTTCATCCTCGTCCTCTTCATCTGCTTCTGGGAGCATATCTAGCGATTCTCTGCCTGCAAGAGTGTCCGAAGCACTTGAGCTGAAATCTATCGACGACGAGGGAGCATGGCGAGGGTCATAAGAGGACTGTGAGCTCGACGCATACGATTGTTGCGGTTGCTGATACTGGGGCGGTGGTTGTTGAACATTGTCGCTGGGAATAGGTGGGGCAGAAGCCATTCTGGCACCAGGCCGAGAGAACGCTGTCTCCATGTCGATGACTTCCTCATTCTCATTCAAGTCAAATGGCACCGAAAGGGAAGGTAAAGGATGTAGTGCGCCTCCCAAATGAGCGTCAATCATACTCAAGCGAGACAACCGTCTCGTTATGGATTCATCGTACCCACTCTGCCCAAGTTCCTTTTGCTCTAACCCTACAGCTAACAAGCCGTCAAGTGTCTGTTCTACCACGGCCAAGTTCGCTTTCAATGCAGTCGAAAGCACTTCAACATAAGCGTAGGAGTCTTCGAGATCTGCTGGGTGCCCTTCTTGCCCTGACTGCCTAATGGATTGGACGACAAGAAGGAGCGAAGCTGCGTCCTCGAACAGCGCCTGCGTTGAAGCTTCTAAAGATCGAGCAAGCACCCTGGCCTTCTCCACCGCCTGGGCATAGAGATCATCAGCATGGGACTCTTGTCGAAAACCGTCAATGTCTACATGTCTTGCAACATGGATGTCGGTGACAAAATTTACGAAGGTATTGATGTGTGTAAGGACTGATCGCGAGCTACTTCTAACATGAGGGACTGTCCATAGTTTGGGTTTTTGAGAACACGAAGGCCAGAGAGTCAGTCCAAGACGTACCTGAGTTCACGTCAGGAAGACTGACGATGTCTCGCAAAGTGAACAGATCGTCCTCCAGTTGGGCCACAAGGGAGGATACTTCTTCGATAACACTGCCGTTCAGAGGTATCCGTGGTCCAACTTCGTTCCCATGTGACACCCAGCCAAATCCTTTCCAAGAGCCTGCGGCTCCCGCACCTACTAACCCAAGCCCGATGTTCGCTGTTCCAAATGTGCCACGTAGCCGCTTCAGAGCTCGCTCTTCGGGACTACCTGGGACAGCAGCATGCTGGATGCGCTGAACTTCGAGAACAAAACTAAGAACAGCTCTTTCCAATTCCTCCGCATCTACCTCGATCCGGTTGATGGTCTCGCTTACCGATGTTCCGGAGTCGTATTGCATAGCCCGAGCAGATAATACCAACCTGGAGAGGGTTGCGGTGACTTTGCGCTGAGCAGGCTTAAGGGGAGAAGTAGATGGACCAGGTTTGGCCTCCCGCGCACTCCGAGGCATCACTGCGCTAGGGACATGTATCGGGGCTGCAGAAACATAGAGGAGATCGCGGACCGAAGAGACAACTCCTTCGATCAGTTCATGCATCCTCTCATCCTCTTCAGCCCGACGAATTACACCATTGACTTGAATGTTGTCGATGACGGCTTGGATGGTAGCTTTGGCGGTGGCGGCGAGATCTGTGAGGAGTTCGGGAGGGGGAGGCTCGAGGGCTCGTTGAAGTGATTGTGCTATTCGTTCCGCCGAGGTGAGCTCGGCAGTCAGTATTGCATTAGGCCGCGGCAAAGGTTGGGGAGTGCGATGACCAGCACTTCCGTTGAGCAAGGAGCGCACAGGCCCGTCATCGACTGGTTGGACGTCAGAGCTATCTGAGTAAACGCTCAAACGACTTGAACTCCGGGGAGGTGGAGTCAGATTCGGGGCAATTGATGATATTGGAGGCTTAGAATTTGCTGGGGATGGCGAGGGAGGGGATTGGGTGGCGACAGATGTAGGTTCAGGTCGAGTCCACATGACGGAACCATCCTTCGTATTCCAATAGTAGTATGACATTCCATCGTCAGCAAGTTTCTTGACCCAAGGCTCAGGAGTGCCTGTCCTGCGGAGAACACCAAAACCTGCGGAAAGATCTGATACCTCGTCTTCCGCATGATATCCAAGTCCTGCGCTTGTTCCTGCACGAGAACTTGGTTGAGAGGCAGCGAGGCCGGCTAAATCGCTATCAGTTGGGACTTCGTCGTGCTCCAAAGGGAGGTCGCGAGAGTGTTGACCAGTTTTGGTGTTAACATAATATATCTGGTGTTTAAGAACAACATATTAAGGTCGAATAAAGTGTAAATTCATACTTGAGCACTCACCTGGCCATTAGGAGCTACCTGGGGCATCCAGAAGTCACTAGACGAGTTCCCGGTATCCCAAGCTGACTTTGTGGGATCGTCTGGTACATTGTTAGCTGCACGAGCATTGGACAGCTCGTCATCAAGCCATTGTTCATTCTCGTCCTGGCCTGACCCACTCATCATTGCATGGGACATGTCGATGACTGAGTCGCGGTTGTCTGGTGTTGAGCTTACTGATTCTGCAGTGGACGCATATCCATGGTCTGCATTTGAGAAATCTGAGCCAGAGAAATGAAGTTCAGCCTCCTCCTCTGAAATGAGGGTCACATAGTTGGACGGAAACCATCCGCGCTCTTCACCAAGCAAGCCATCCCACCAGCCCGATGGTTGCTGGGTGAGGACTTCGATGATATCGTTCTTCCTGAAGGAAAGTGCAGATGCATCCTGGGCACTATAGTCGTACAGAGCACGGCAAAAAAGAGCTGCAAATGGCTCGTCTGTCTCCTGCGAGTCGTCGTCCTGCTGAGCATCATAGTGCGCCTCGCTGGTAGAAATCGTGGAAGAACTGGATATTGACCGGCCGGAAGTGAAGGAATGCGGGTGACCACCGTACATCTGCGCGACCGTCGCCATTGTACGCGGCCAAAACGAGTGGGCTTCAGCACTGTAGTGTCGAGAATTAAGACTGGAAGCTAAGGAAGATGGGCCAAACGGATATCGGGGTATCTTACGTAAACATCACTCCAGCTACTACTTCTAGACTTGCTCCTTCCTCCTTTTTGCCTCACAAAAATTGATTTCTTCTTTTTCTACCCTTTTTATTTCAGGGCTAAATAGCAAGATCAATTCTCCCATCGTCTATCGTTTCAGGGTCCTCTGCTTCTCTGCAAACTCCACGATCTTTCTATCCACAAACATTCCTTTTCTCTCCCGAACCGAATCCATGTATCCTTTTGCAATGTTCGCTCGGTCTCCCTTTTCTCCAAGGTCTTCAAGTTCTTCCTCTGTCGTCGGAACCCAGAATGGATCCTGATCTAATAATTCGTACCTGTAAAATTAGCGGTTTAGTCAATGAATTTATGTGGCAGACCATCAAGGNTCCCCTTACCCGCTGAAAATCAATTGAGGNCTCGCCGCGCCCGACGTTCGTTTCCGAATATCTACGAAAAAGGCCCAGTCGTCAGTATTACCCACGATACGTTCCAAAACTGCCATCTATGGTACTCACCATCCGCGAAACCGAAACTTTCCACAACGGGAACCAGTGCCGAGACCGTAAAGAAGGATGTTCCCTCCTTCATTTCCTCAGCCACAATTCGTCCACGTCGTTTGGCAACGACTCCGTAGACCTTTCCAAGTACATCCGCTATAATGGAAGGAACCGTCAACCCAATTTGATGTAGATCATCATGAGATAGAATACTAACTTGATGCTTGAATGTCGCAGGTATACATTGCTAGGAGCAATCTTGGTGACCAATCCAGAATACCATTTCGGCATGCATCTCTGACAGACGATATCACCGACCCAGTCACTTGTGCCATCCGGTTTTGCTCTGCATGAATTCAGTTTCCCGGAGACATCAGCCACAGAAGGCGAAGGAAAATCACAAAGCACAGACCAATTTCCTTTTGGAGGCTTTCTTCATCAACATCTAAACTCTCAACAAAGAATGCCATCCCCTCCACCGGTTCCGCACACAGAGGACCTTGGAACGTAGCGAGCTGGAACCCAGTCTCGATGTTACCATCAAGACTACGTATCGTTTTCTCTTCATTTTCATCAGTGTTGGCTTTCCCCGTCAATCGATTCTTAAGCCTATGACAGAATTTTATTTCAATATCCCTAAACATCAGCAATTGAAATTCAGCAAGGTGCACGTACGATTGAGATGTCTGGGCTTTTCTGGTATCCACCAGGATACACCCTCCGGCTCCCTGAGGACCAAACGTCCAGATCTTATCCACGATATCTAACCACTCCCCTCCCGCCTCCTTACATTTCTCCTCCAAGGCACCCCAAACTGATCCGCCCTGACGCTTGGCTTTCTGACGATATCGCCCATGACGTTTTCTTCTGTATCATCTATATCTTCCCCCTCGCCGTCTCCAGACTTGCCATGCAACAGCTTCCTCAAAATAAGTACGTTCTGCAAAATGAACTCCCTTATTTCTTCCGGTAAAGGTACTGCACGCATGACGAAATTGATGATTCCTTGACCAGCAGACCCATTTACAGTGCCTCGAGGGGCATTCGCCACCTTCGGAGGTGCCATATCTAACGGACGGGGAAAGCTTCATTAATGACACCAATCTCTAGGCACGATTAGACACCTGCATACCTGTTCCCTTGACAGCAGTCTCTCTGAAAGGTACTATCGGCTTCGAAGCATGTATTTCCACTTTTGCAAACCGTTCATGAAGATCCCGGAGGCACCTCTGATATTAACGAGGGAGTATACGATCAACATCCAGCTATATCAGACAATTGATAGACGGCACCTCTAAATGTAACTCTCCCGCACCGACAATGACGTGTTCGCCAGTCTTTTGCTGGAACGTTTCCACACATGGATCCGACTGACTGAGGAGCTTCAGGCCCTTGACGAGTTTCTGCATATCTGCAGGCATTGCAGGCTCGACCGCGATCCGAACGATAGCGGATGCCTACCAAACCTGTTTCAGGACATAGGAGATACATACCATGGAAATAAAGACGCACAGATCGGTGGATACCCCCGAGATTGATCAGGCTAGCACGAAGCTCTTCGTCTTTTCTCGTCTTTCCCGGAGCGCACAGTGTGGCGCTTCGATAGACCTTCCCCTCGAGTCCCTTGATCGCAAATATATTCCCGGCAGATACGGAGTCAACCGCGATGAGTTCTCTACCCATCATCACATACAGCCCCTCCACGGTGGTTGACTCCACGAACTTTGTGTTTCGAGGATGGGTTGGATCCAATTCTGTATTGTATTTTGGGAGGATGGCATATATTGCATCACCGAGTTTGATTGTCCCAGAATACAGACGAGCGAAGCCAAGCAGTACTTCTGCGTCTTCATCCACGGCCAGCGTCTTCACCTCATCAGCAAGTTTCTCGCCTGTATCAGAAGGTGTGTATTCGACTCCTTCAGGTGCAATGGTCTCTGCTACCGTCGCTGGAGAGGTTTGTGATGCTTCTTTTGCGGCCCTTGCCTCTTGGGCGCGTTGTCTCATCTCCTCCGCGGTCAATGCCTTCTTCCTCTTTTCTGGCAAGTCCTTTTCTGGAACGGCAAACATCTTGCTAACATAGGCACAGATGTAAGCATCCGAAGACGCGTCCGCTGTAAACAGGCATTTCTCTAGATCATTCTTAGGCTCTAAAGTGGGTGTGGCAAGATCAGGGTAGAGTATCTTGGGAACACGAGTCGCCTGCGCTACAGGAGGGGCAGGTACTATCTCGATAGCGGTCTGGATAATGCATGTAGAAAGAGATAGCCATTGAGAGAATATGAGCGTTAGGAGATGCCGAGAATCCTTGGATTTCAGATCCCGAGGAGGAATTTTGACGTTCAATGTCGTAGTAATCTTCAATGTCTTGTCCGGATTTCTATCGAAGAAGGCTTAGTGTTCAAGTAGGGTAGAAATCAGATATGGTGCGCACGGGTTGAGCATAACTGCATCATATACCGCCCATATATTGTCGAGAACAAATTGGACAAACAAGGGCTTCAGGGCTCTCCCACGAAGATGTTTATAACTGATTACCCTCTTGGTTTTTGGGTCCAGGAAAAAGTCGCCCCAGAGTACGCGTCGAAGATTTCCTTCTTTAATCCCGAGCTTGGCAGCATACAGTTGCGCGAATTTTCCAACACGGAATCCCCACCCATGTAAGGCAGATGCAAAGATAACGTTTCCTCGTTCTGGCGCGAAATAGATGTCCTCGTCATCCTTCTCTTGGAACTCTTCATCATCGTTGACAGTCGCATCTGTTTCGTCTGCATGGTGGTCTTTCTTCGCGGCCAAACGCCGTTCACGTTCTTCCCTCCACCGTAAATCATCTTCCATCCGCTCTCCCGCAAAAAAGCTGCCCATCACTGCATTAACTTGCTCGATAAGCCGCGACAGGTGATGGTACGCCTCAACTGGGGCTAACTGCAATTCAGTTATTAAACGATCGAACTTGTTGATTACAAGTATGGGTCGTAACCGATCTTGCCATGCTTGCCTCAAAACTGCGATAGTCTTCGCGTTTTTCAAGTTGCTTATTGCATTTTAAGCAACATAATTGGACTAACCTGCGTGCAAACACCTTCGACCACATCTACTAAGACTAATGCACCATCGCAAAGCCTAGAGGCGGTCGATACTTCGCTCGAGAAGTCCACATGTCCTGGAGTATCGACCATATTCACCACATAAGAAACAGGCGATCTTTCTTGAAACAATCTGTCACGAAATTCCTTCGACATCACAACACATTTGCGACGCACCCTTTCCTTGAACCTGGAACTTTAAGGAGATCGCGCTGCTCTCCATTGTAATCCCTCTTTCTTGCTCATCCTCTCGACTATCCAGGTATCGCATTTTTCCAGCCATCCGCGATGAGATAATATTGTTTGAAGCAAGCAGCGAGTCCATTAAGGTGGTTTTCCCATGATCGACATGACCTAGGGTAGTTATTATGCGTACTTTTGTAGCATCTGGGGCCGACATATTGAGGTAGAATTTAGGAGATCGAATGAGAGTCCAGAGTCAAGATCACTCTGAGATTAAGTAGTTTTCGGAGGCGAATGGAGGTACAGAGTTGGAATCATCCTGAGATTGCATTTTCGGAGGCGAAAGACCCGGGTGCGTATCACAAATCGCGGTGGCAAACACAAGGAATCAAGAAAGTCCTCCGTGTTAAGTGCCAATTATGAGCGGCGCTTGTTCGATTAACTCGTACCAGAAACATAGTAGATTTATAATCTATATAATAACTAGCTTAGAGACATCTATCTGGACTGATGTTTTGAGGAATGAGATGGGTTATTCTGATATACGCCCCGGGGTTTGGGAGTATTTTGAGGATATCATCTTTCACTCGGATGCTCTGGAGTTTCCAAATTTAGTCATTGCATGAACTTTTCAAAGAGAGTTTCCTCTCCAATGAAGCAAAATGACAGAGACAAACACACGAAAATGCATCCCATATACAAGTTGTTGGACCTACGAGCCGATAGTATTAAGTAGATTTTCCTTGATCTTCTCGTTCAGCCCCTTTCCTATGAACACCAGCTTTCCTTCATCCGGTACGCCCAGTACCTTCTCCTCAGTCTTCGTAATATCATACATATTCCGTACGCCCTGCAGAACGTATTGCTCTCCATTATCCAAAGAAAACAATCCCTTGCAACGGAGTATCTCTAGCTTAGGGACGTTATCCACGTCGGGGAGAGTATTCTCCCAAAGTGCTGTCCGAACCCAGCGGTCCAACGCTTCCAGTTTTGCCTTGCTGAGAACCGGGCATGACACTTGCAGACTGGAGATACCACGTAGTTCATAGTGTGTGGGCTGTTTATCCTGAGCCTGGTTAGGCTCCGGGCGCTTCTCATCAAGAGAACGTCGTTGTGACAAGAAAGATGGAGTGGGCCCCGATGTGTACGCTTTGATTCCAATGATATGCTTGAGATCGATGTTGGTCTGAACAGTTTTGTACAAGGGAGCTGCTGGGTTAATTCCGATGATAATGTCTTCTAGAGCTGTAACGTCTGCCGGGGGTACCAAGTCGACCTTATTGAGAAGCACAACATCGGACCCCGCAATCTGCCTCAAACTCTCTCCAATCGTGTCCCCAGTGCTGTCCTCTGTAATTTGCTGCAAACATCGTCAATGACCCCCAACTCGAAGCAATACCGAAGTCTTCCGACGAACCTTCTTCCCAAACTTTGCATCTACTATACAAACAACGCCATCGAGAGCGATATCTGCTATCCCTGCTGCGAGTTCTTCGTTGTGCCACAGCATCGAGGCAATCGGCCCTGATATTCTCGTCGCATCAGGAGAACTCGAGAACCTGATATGAATTTACACACCTGGATCAGCAAGCCCAGTTGTCTCCAAAAGGATATGATCGAAAGCACCCTTTCGCAACATCAACTTCTCGATCGCAGCTATGCCCGCATCTTTGATACTGCAACATAAGCATCCGTTTGCTAGCTCCAGGAATTCTTCGGACTGTTGTTGCGTGGGATTATCAGGGGAGGAAACATTGATTGTTTTTGCTAGTTACTGAGGCTCAGCTAGTGAAATAAGTGGTTTGAGCATAGTGCCAAACCTTCGATATCCTAGATTTAAATTATCGTGAACTGAAATGGAACTCATGGCAAATGCTTACTGCAGTATCACCAAACTCATTCATTATGACGGCGATGCGGTAGCCATGGCGTTCAGTTAGGATCCTCCTGTGGGAGAGTTAGCTAGGTGCGATCAGATAACCAAGCCATCGTACTTAAGAAGCGTAGACTTCCCAGCTCCGAGAAATCCACAGATAATTGTTAAAGGAACTTTAGCGCCTGGAACAAGTGTTGGCCCCGACTTGGATTCGACAAGAGTTCTTTGTTGCACAGGTCAACACCAGTGATAAATATGGAAACATAGATGACCTACGGAGCTTCATCATCAGAGTTCATGGTGGCGATCAAGTAACAAGGTGACGATGTGGCGTTTGATCTTCAGATTGCGTCCGCCNTCATTACGTGATCAATAACGCGTGACAATATACACGTGAGGCAGCCCTGAGGACACGGCCAACTTGAGCTTAGGGTCACCTTGTCTTGTTTCGCCACTCACTTTACATTCTACTGATCCCTTCTACGAGCCATGAACCAACCAATGGATGAAGACCAAATTCAGAGTGTTATCCAAGGCCCAGGCGACGTTGAATGGCGGTATGGGGACTACTACAGCATTTCTCTCTCCGTAATTGTTAATGAGCATCGTATATCCAAGGTATGAAATGCGTCGCGAATGCCAGGAAATTCTTCCGGGCCTCTTGCTTGGGCCATTTATTGCCTCGAAATCGTTGGATGTTCTGACTTCGTTGGGTATAACTCATATGTGCGTTAATGGTTTCCTGACAATAACCGTGTCGCGATGAGATCGCTAATGTCAATTGGACTTGTTCAGAGTGTGTATTCGGGATCAAAAGGAGGCATTCTCTGTAAAGCCAAGGTTCCCAGAACGTTTCACCTACATGGTTCTGGATGTCCAAGACAACGAAGAGCAGAATCTCATCCGCCTCTTCCCTGGGTAGGGCAAGTTAATGGCCACATCCATCTCAACTGGACTGACGTTCGGCTATCTGCAGAGCAAAGAAATTCATTGAAGATGCTATTCAAGGGGGTGGAAAGGTCCTCGTTCATTGCAATGGTATGGATGACTATCCTTCCTGACCGTTCACTGCATTGACAAACCATTGTAGGTGGCATCAGTCTCTCACCGGCCTTCGTTGTCATGTTTGTTATGCAACACTATCAATTATCATGGGAGGACGCCCTGCATCTAGTTCAGAACCGTCGTTATTGCATTTCACCTAATGGCGGATTCCTTACTCAGATCAAAGTGTGTCCTACAGTATCCCGCCACCCCCTCTTTCTCATTGAATTCAACAGGAATACGAAGCAATATACAAAGCAAGCGTAGCTGTTTCCGCCTTCCCGATGCAACAACGATCTGTTTCGAGACGAAAGCGAGCAGACGATGATTCTGATGATGAGAACGATCGGTGGGTTTATTCGTGTCTAATCTTCTGTTCTTCTTGCTCAATCACGGATCCTCCAGCGACGAGGATAGGAAACGCGCGTATATGGAAAACGGACAAGCACCAATACGTGCACCTTACGTTGATCCCAACGCCATGCAGACGTAGGGCTTGTACTCACACCTCTCTCTTGTATAATATCTCGACTATTCTCGGGTTCCCATTGGTCTTATGCTTATATACATACATTCCCTCCGCTGACATACAGTGACCTTCTGCTTCTCCTGAATGTCCTTCGTTTTGCCTAGATATCTTAGTCACACATCATTCCACGTATTAGTATGTTTCTTCTTGTAATAACAGAGAATATCAGGAGAGCACATCTACCTTCATTCATTGGGCAGTTGGGGCGGGTGTGCGCCACTCTCGTGATCGTTACTGAGCTTTTGACCCCGAGTATTCTGATTCAATTCAGAACTCCCTACTTAACGCATTCAAACTCTCTGGAAGCTCTGGATTCTATCTTCCCATGCCCAAACACAATGCGAATGGATCCACTGGGAAATCTCGGGGAAAGGGCTCTTATGCTCTACAGGCATGCGATGTATGCAGGCTCAAGTTCGTGAATATCCAGCCCCAATTACCAAGCATGGTCCGACTGTATATTACTGTTGCAGGAGAGTAAAATGCAATGAAGTAAAACCCGTATGTGGCTACTGCTCGACATCTGGTCGAGCTACAGAGGTTCGAGGACCTTAGCCGTATCTCGCCTGCCAATTACTCAGCTACGAGATCAGTGCACTTGGACTGGGGAACTCAGGAAACCACGCACAGAAGCCCATTTCAATGCTATGAAGAAGCGACTGCATGCACTACAGGCCTACTGCAAGACGTTAGAGGCTTTAGTCCAAAGGTTTGTCAATTGTCTATCCTTCGCGTAAATTCTCATTAATGTTGGTAGATGTCGGCAAGAACATGGCGGACTGTCTGGCGAATCCTATACATGTCTCAATTCGAGCACCCATGCAAGAGAAGAAGAGCTGGTTACCATTAACGATACAAATGACGCGAATGAAGATGTTGATGAGCTCTGTGCACCGACGCGAAATCTCAAGGTAGACTCGGAGGATGCCCTTTCTTCGATGAATTTCTATATACTCATTCTCCTTCAGATCGAGGACACGGACATCATGTTCTATGGAANTCCCTGCCCCCTTCTGCTTACTTGAGCAGCGTCAAAGTGTCTTGCCTGATATGAACGATCCTTCAAAAACCTATGTTCTTCTAGTCGATGGAATAGATAACACGGATTGTCAATCTGACTTGGATTGGTCTCGACATCTTCCCTCGGAAGTGCATCTGAGCAGGTTAGAACACGATCGGTACGCTTCACTCTCCTGGTTTCACTTCATTGTCTGTATTCCTTATTCTGCATGTCATACTAGGCTATTAGACCTTTACTTCAAATTTGCCACAAGTTGGTGTATGCGCATAGTCCCGTGGCTATTCCTCAGGGATATGTATAAATCATTGAGCTCCCCTCGAACACAACCTACCCCAAAGACAGATCATTACTCCCCTATGCTGCACAATGCTCTGGTCGCCCTAGCAGTAGAGTACTCTGACGACCCCGTTATTTTCAATTCCAGGAGTCTCTATACTAAGACAGCGAAGTCACTCCTAGAAAAAGAATGTCAGAACCCGAACATCTGTGTGATACAGGCCCTCTCGTTGCTAGCGTCGATGCATTCTCACGAGGGACATGCCACACTAGGGTATCTATACTTTGGTTGGTTGCAGTTCCCGATGATTACGAGCAAGATTACTGAGGGTTTACTTGTAGGTATGAGTGCACGTTTGAGTCAGGCCCGTAAGTACAGAGCTATAAAAGAGTGCCGAATTCCACTCAGTTTTTAACATAGTTGGACTCGGTGTTGATTGTTCGACCTGGGTAAAATCCGGTCTCATCACTCATGGTGACATGCTCAACCGTAATGCTACTTATTGGTCAACTTTTACCGAGGTATGAACTGTCCTTTCATATTGTAATCGCTACCTGAATTGGGTTTGCTTAGGATGTTGGCTGGTCTCTCTATGTTGGTAGAGAGTTTTCTCTCCCATATGCTCCCAATCAAAAGCATATTCCTTATTTCGTCGATACCGAGTCCGATAAACTTCTTTGGCATTACCCTCCTGCCAACATAAAGCCACAACCTAATTTGGGAACCCTCATATTCGCGGTCGGTTGTGATCTGTACAGAATTGCCAGAAGGGTCATGGATGTGGTGGTGTACGTGTGTTTTCTATACATGTCATGTAATACCGCTCACTTCATTAGTAACACCATGCATAAGACCAATGTCGAGCCGCAAGTACGGGAAGAACTTGTCAGCCAGATCGAGTATGTGAAAACAGAGGCTTCCCTGCAATTTATTGACGTCCTCCATGATGTTAGCTTAGAGCTTCACAACTGGAAACGTCAACTTCCTCCCCAACTTGACATCGGCACAGGTAACCATAGAACCGCCATGCCCCATCTCCTAATGACCCACCTAACCTATTGGTGGATCTTTATCCTTTTACACCGACCTTTCCTATCCCAAAGCAAAAGTCCGAATGACAGAGACGTTTACCATTTTAACGCAAGTTTCCCGATTCTCTGGTGCCTGGATTTCTGCATCTACAACTAACCTTCGAGCAGACTTGTCGCAAAGCCACAGAGCATATCATGGATTTACTGCTCACTTGGAAAAATCTCTATACGCTTCGCTATGTTCCGGGATCAATGATCCAAGTTCTCTTCTCCGCTGCCACAATCCACCTTATTCTCTGCATTCATGCGGCTTCGGGAGGGCAGCGAATGGCCGAGAAAACTCTAACAACACATCTTGCACAAGGCGAGCTGTGTATCTGTTATCTTGAAGAAGTCGGGAGGTATAATATGTGCGCTGGGAATGCCGCTGGTGTCCTCAAGAAGCTCCTCATTCGTCATTTGAAGCCTATGGTCCTGAGTAGAGCGACACCTGAAAGAATTCTTCCCAAGGACTCAATGCTCCTCGAGGCATCTGATGCCAGCGTTGAAAATGAACCGAGCACAGTGGAAGAACCACCACCAGATGATACTACATTACCTACCTCTACCCCACCAGTCTCCTCCTCATTGACTGACACCCAAACAGACACATTAACTTTCAGCATGTACGGGCCGTCATATGCAAATGGCGTTCAAGAGCCAGGCGCATTAAATGACTTCAACATGGATTTTTTCAGCGCACCAGAAGTCTCGGGATTTCTGGCGATGTTGGGTGGCGAACCAATCGCAGGGATTCCGTTTACGCCTTCGTATGGGGTGGGCGCTGCGCCTTCGTCGTCCGCAGAATTTCCGAGCGAAAATGCACTCGATGCTGATTACACTCTTTTCCTCAATGAAGAGTTCCCTGCCCAGTAGCATATGCTATAGAAGATAATATAGTCAACTCTGCCCGATGTGATTGTTCATAGATAGAGAAACGACTATATCATGTAGCCATTGTCAATACATAATAGAAAGAAATACCCAGTCCTTTCCAGGGTGACTATAAGGATTTGATCTTTGCCTTTTCTTTCTCCTGGATGACTCTCTTTGCATGGACATCTTGATAGTTAATAGTCAGCAATATTCACGCCTGAATTCTGGAGAGCTCTCTCACCGTTACGCTTGACGAAGGCTTCAACAGAAATTCCAGCAAAGACAATACCTGCACCGAGCCATTGACCTGGGGTCAGGCGATGCTTGTAGACGACAACAGAGAGAAGCATTGTGAAAAGCTTGCGGGTCAGAGTGACAGTCCTGGAAATTCAAGATTAGCTTTCGATAATGCCGATGTAAGAATATGCTGCTTACACTAGTGTAAGTGAGCCAAAGTGCTGTAGTGTCTCGAAGATGAACAGTTGCCCCAGTGCCCCAGTAACTGCGAACTCTGCGAGGGGAGTTACGACTGACGGGTGCGTCCGAATGAACGCCACTACATTGGAAAGTTCAGAACTTCCTCCCGGGGATGGATGAATGACGGGGATATAAGGAAGGGGAAGAATGGCTAGCACAGTCGAGATAAGCGTGCAGAACAAGTTGATCCAGAACATCATCTGTTGTCCAGTCACCTTGTATCTCGCAAATATCTCGTCTTGTGTGGAATTAATAGCTCCGTCGAGAGCAAGATTGATAAGGAGATAGGATATTCCAATAGCATTGGCATATGGATTAAGTTGTTGAGCGTCAGACGCTTTCGATTTTGATTTCCCGTTCATGCCCATAAACACGGTAATACCTGTTGTGACCATGAATACGACCAGGTACTTGTGAGGTGCGAACTTTCTCCGGTAAAGCAGCACGTTCATGATCATCACTGGAACTAGTTTACAGGATTTCCCTAGGACCATGGCAGGATATGAGATGTAGGACAACGCCGCAAAGCCGAAGGGTGCAGCAGATGTGATGAATGCTGAGCACTGGAGATATCGCAGCAGAAGGGATTTCTTTGAGTATCGTGTGGATGCTTTAGGGTGCGCATGTCCATTGGCGTTTCCGTTGGCATGACCGTTTGAAGGAGACGTGCTCTGCAGGAACTTTTGGGAAGGTTCCAGCCCAAGACTTTGTTTCAGTGTTTCGGACCGGTTACGTCGAAGTAAAATGTATATCAGTGCAGAGAGGGAGCTGAGGGCACTTTGGCATGTTCCTATAAAAAGAGCTGAGCTGAACTTGTCTGACGACTTTCCGTCAATAGATTGGAATGGAACAGATACTATATGAACAAGGCATATTTGGTTTCAGCGATCACCGAAAGCGTAAGGGATACATACATCGCTCTTGAGCAATTGCCCACAGCTAACATCACAAGTTAGAAGCGTAGACTTAGAATAGAGGAAATTCACTTACCAGAAACATAGCATACACTCCCGCGACACATATTGTCAATCTCAATGTGGGGAACCTCGATCAATTTGATTTCTCCCAACCTGAGGATAGCTACTCACCTAATGAAGGACATTCCCCTTCTGGCACAGGAAAGAATAAAATGGGATAATTTAGAGTCAATGGAAAGACTATCTAAAGAAGTGACAGGAACTGATCAAGCGTATTATTTATGTAGATGGAGAAACTTCGCGTTCCCAAAGTACGTGTCAGTGCAGTAGACGTGTAACCCTAACCTTATATGTGGCGTGAACGGACTGGATAAAAAACAACCATCTGCGGCCTTGACAAATTTTAAGATGTTCTTTTGTCCAACATGCTCAAATTTGCTGTTAATTTCTTCAGAATCCGGTTACAACAAATGGGCGTGTAATTCATGCCCATACGAGTTTCCCATTACCAAACAAGTACTTGCACTATGTCCCATTTGATAGGTTGAATAGCCCACCAAGCACAATTCTAGATGACGACCAGGACGAGGATGAAACGAAAAGAAATCGACGATGTGCTCGGGGGAGATGAGATGTGGAAACATGCAGACTCTACGATGGGTACATTCCTTGTTAGACTTCTGACTTTTGTTCCTTTATTCTTACTAGTAACGCATCCGTAGCTTCGTGTGATAAATGCAACCATGGTCGGGCATACTACCACCAGCTTCAAATCCGATCTGCTGATGAGCCTATGACGACTTGTACGTTTCTCTTTCTGCCCTGATGTTACCCTCAAGCCACTGACTACTTCATCAAGTCTACCGGTTCGTATTTCAACTTCGTAGGATTCAGAAGCTACAACATCACACTTATTTACACATACAATCTCATAGATGCTGCAGTTGTGCCCACAACTGGAGAGAAAATTAAACAAGATATGCCAGTGATCTTCGCAAAGATTACAGAAAGAGGGTATATAAAGACATGTCGGAAGTGTCGTGTCCATAATAGTAATGTCTTGCTGGTCTCGGATTCAGTCGGCGTCCATTCTGTTCACTCAGTTGTCTTTGGACTTGAATATGTAATAAATGCATTGATAAGTAAAGGATACAGGTGCTTATATGAGTAAGTGGCTACAGATACATGAATGAGAATTAGTAGAAGGAAGGTATGGCCAAAGGCGCGCAGATGCAAATCATGCAATACCAGACAGAGATAAAATGCCACAAGATCCCCAGGAGATAAAACGAGAAGGTATGAGAGAGAAAGGAAATCCACAGAGTTAGAAGTTGGAGTGGACAATCAGGATGCGAATAAGGGTTTGATAATCATGATGCTGTCGCCAGGTTCACTGCATACAGGACATGCAGGTTTCTCCTTGAGCATCGATTTAGTTATGCAGCTGGATGAAGACAGGAGGTTAAGCACTGGAGAAGTGGCAAAAGTGGAGTTGACGTACGGTTCACAGAATATGTGGCCACACATCGTTGCACATAGATTCTTGGGGGGACGATGGCATAAACCGCAAAGGAGTAGCGGAGAGTTGAGCTTCAGAGGAAAGTTGTTCTGTGGCCAGTTATTTTTGGGCTGTGCTGGCCAACCGACATAGACCGTTCCTGCCTCAGCGATTTCTCCAGAGGTAAGAAGTGTGTGCTCGCAAAGCATGCTGGAGGGTTCCATGGATGCTCCAGAAAGCAGCCTGGAGCCGTTACGGAGAGCACAACCATCGCTGATCTTGAGAGCGTTGAGTGCGAACTGCCCTCGAGAGTTAATGTGTGCAACGACTGAGCAATTATCCATCGATACGTCATTGCCCAACTGAACAAATACGTGAGCAAGACGGCAGGCTTAAAAGAAAGATGCTGTTCTTACCTCGACCAGATCTGGTTCTGTTAACAGGCCCGTCTTCCCGCCTGGGTACATAGCCACATTGTTTCCAATCTTTGCTCCCAACAACCTGTAGTACCAGACCAAGTATGCGGACCCGGTGAGGGGGGCGAGAACACCACCATTTCCGTATCCTTTGTAGATGGGCCTCGACAGGACGAGGTGAAGAAGCCATCTCTGGCAGTAGCTGCTCTTGTCCCAAGGGCAGGGGCCGGCTTGGCGTTGACCGATGATAGCCCACTTCATGATGATGACCCATGCGAGGGCAAACAATGCCTGGAGATTGAGTACGAAGACGAAAAACAGAGATATGAGCCNAAATAGAGTGCCGTAGCGGTACCAATGATCTCTGTATATGTGGAGGCTCTTGAAGTGGACGTGGAAGACCTTTAATATTTGGGCAGCGGTAACAGCGCTCATGGCCCAATAGGCAGCGGAGAGGACGGCGATGGCGAGCTGGAAAAGAAGGACGAGGGGATAGGGGAAGACGAAATAGTCAGCCTGGCGTTTGTGGAAGGCCCGTCCAAACGGTGTGATGGTCTTCGCGTTCTGGTCAAAGTTGGGTGCAACCTTGCTGAAACGTAAAGCCTTGCCGCGATCTGGAGACTGATCAGAAGGGGATTATGTGAGATATGGCTACGATACGTACTGTTTCCCATCCATGCGGAGCCAGCTTCATATATGCCATCACGTTCTCCTAGAGCACCAGAGCCCATGACAGTTTGCTTTCCGACACGAGTCCCAGGCAGGAGCACAACACGATCTGCAATCATGNCTAAATATATTCAGTTTTAATTCGCCATGAAAAGAGAGCAGCCTGAAACTCACCACCATCCTCGACAACAATCTTGGCGCAACCGAGGGTGTCAGAGGTGAATACCTCTGAGCGGGATCCAAAAACGACGTCGTTTCCTATCTCCAGAAGCTCGGGCTCAGGGCAAACTAGCCCAGACCCGGGCCAGTATACCCGTTTGCCAACTTTTGCGCCCATCGCACGATATACAATCTGAGCATGTTGTTAGAGAGCAGTAATTTTGATTTGGAGGGGAACATTACCGAGACGATTTCATAATGCGTTCCCAAGATGGAAAAGGCAGCTTTCAGTTTCTCGCGCGATAGGAGCTTCGAAGTGAGGTCACGACGGAAGAGGTATAACTGGTCGTACTCTGAGGCGGGGCGGGGCGTGTTAAGGCCCACTAGACGTTTGAAAAAGATGCCAAGAACGAGTTGAATCATAGGAACAAGCACGATCCGGATGACACGCGCCATGACATGGTACATGACACGGGTGGGGGATGCAAACCAGTGGATCACGGCTTCCAGAGCGTTAAATCCCTCTTTACTGACAAACGTCTGTTCTAACATCAGCCATAGCGCTGCGAACCAAGGAAGATCTACACGAGACTATGAGGAGGTGTTCGAAGAAGCGATGCGAGAGAAGTTGAAACTCACAAGACACAAGGAATATGAAGGCTTGAATAGGCCCCACTGCGAAAATCCTGATAAGAAGGTGAGGGCGTCTCATGGCTGTCCTATTGTACGCAGCGAACTGCGGAGGAGATGGAGGTTCGTGTGTTGAAGAATGAGGTCCGTATACAGAGTTGTCCGGGATATTGGCGCCAGGAGCAATTTGAGTATAAGTGTTGATACAAGCACCGTTTCCAATGGTGATGGTGTCGAGAACAAAATAACCGTCTCTGTCGACACAAAATCCCCGAACCAATGCGGAGTCGATACGAACATTGTCACCGATGGTGATCAGGTCATACTCTCCGAGCTTGGCATTGCTATCGATGACCACGTTACGGCCGATGGTGGCACCGAGGAGGCGGGCATGGAGAAGTTCTAGGGCGGGGTGAAGCGTGAAAATTCCCCGGCCGGCTGCTCGCAAACTCTGGTTGACAATCCAATAACGAAGGTAGTATGTTCCCCACCTGTGGAAGGGGTCAGATTTGGCAAAGCTGAGGCAACCTGACTTAGACTGACATTTTGTATTTCCCAGCCTTGTACTTTCCAATGATAGCCCATTTGAATGCGATGGCCGCCAGAGGACAGATAATACGAGATGCAATGCGTCCCGCAGCAAGGGCAGCGAGTAGTGCCATCATGTGTTCCCAATAACTGTCTTCGATGACCTGAGCAAAGTACGAAAGAACGAAGAGCATGATCGACCCTGGATAGATATCGACTGAGTATAAGTTGAAAAAGAGAAAGGGATAAATCACTTACAGGTCAGGCCTGCCTTGAGGGGATAGAAGAACATGAAAGGAATGATTTGTACGATCAACGACAGTGGATGGGTTTGGCCACGGGATGGCTCCGCCAATGAAAACATGCTATTCTCTAGGTCACATACAGTTTCCGAAGAGCTTCCAGGAGAAGCGCTCTTCTCGCCGAATACAGTCTCGGTTGGACTCGGGAGTTCTTCGTCATCAATAAGCTGGGCGATGGCGCTGACTGTACTGCTCGTGAAGACGGAAGAGACCTGGATAGAGATGCCGGTCCTCTTCCGCAATGTGTATGCAAATTTTCCGAGCAGGAGGGAGTTCCCGCCTAGCAAAAAGAAGTCAGAGTCTCCTGTGATGATAGAGACATCGACAGATAACAGCTCCGCCACAACATCCCGAACGATGATCGCTGTGAGGGACATTGTGGAAGAATTCTGTTTGAGGACCTCTTCTTCCATACGAGCGAAGTCGACATCCCCGTGGGGGAGCTTGAAGAGTTGATGGGAAAATGTGTGGATCGGGTCAGGAAGGGCGTATCCAGGAAGAACAAGGCTGGCAGCATCTTTGAGGTCTGTCGAAGTGATCAGAGTGTCTGTGGTGAAAACGAAAGCCTCCGGACATCCATCGAAACGAAACCGGAGAGCGACGTCTTGAACACCTGCAGTGCAACGAAAGATCTTCTCGATTGTGGGAAGGTCGAGAGAAACTTTCTGGCACTGAATGGGCTCCGAAAGAGCGGCCATGGGGCTCGGGACCTCCGCCTCAAAGTGCCGCTCAGAGGTCGGAACAGTGTCCGTCATGCGCCCAAGGCCCAATCGATTGGATAATTTGATACGAAGGGGTTTTCCAGCGCTGAAAGAATATAAGGTTGTGTTGGTTAAAGTGAGCGGCAAGTCTTACCTGTTCTTCGGGAGATCTTCCATGTACACGATTGCGAAAGGCCACTTGGAAGGATGCAAATGTTCCCTGGAACACATGGTGAGCGTTTGTCAAGGCGCAAGGTGAAAAGGGAACCAACTTCAAAATGTCCTGCAACTGGGAGAGCCCGATGCGCGGTCTGCCTTGCACGGGAACAACTACGACACCGATGGTTTCCTGAAGCACATCATGCTCAATAGCAAAAGCCAAAGTTGTCTGGGAACATGTTAGCATAAACGCCCCCAAAATTGTATGAGAGACGTACCTTGACAAAGTCTTTGGCTGCGGTGACGATGGCCTCCTCAACCTCGAAAGGTGAAATAACCTCGCCACCCTTGTTGATGATCTCTTTCGATCGACCGGTGACGAATAAGTAGCCATCGGCGTCCATGTATCCAACGTCTCCGCCGTCGAACCAACCCTCACTAGAGAAGGAGGATGTATCGAGGGGCACAGAGATGTCAGGCGACGTCTCGTAGCCACTGAAAGTAGGGTACCCGCGAACAGAAACAGCACCAGTTTGACCGATGGCCAGTTCGCGTTCGGGATTGAATGGGTCGCGGATGGACATGTATGGTCCACAAGCAAGACCTGAGCACCCTGGCCTGTCTAATTGGTAGGACTGAGGAGGGGTACTGATAGGCATACACCTGCAAATGGAGTAAGTCAATGCACGTTAATGTCCATTAGGGATGAAACTTACTCAGTCATTCCGTAGGACGGTAAAACAATCGTTTGGCCACCAAAGCGGGCCTTGAGGTCGATAGCCAACGACGGAAGGAGACCTCCAGCCGCATTGCAAATCATCCGAATATTCAGGTCTCTCGAAGGAAGAACCCCATCAGGCNTGGGAAGCNAGGATGGAATGGTGAATCGTCGGTGCAGCATAGTACCTATGACCGTATGAGCTAACGAGGGCCTCAAAAAGAAGAGACAGACGTACCAAGTAGCCTTGAGATCTTGAGCCAGCTTCCAGAAAGCAAAGGCGTCAAAACCTGAGCACATGATGGCGCTCCCTCCGGACAACATAGGTGCCCAGAGATTGCGGATTATTCCACCGACGTGGAAGAGCGGCATCATGTTCACTAGTTCAAAGTTAGACGACTGTCATTAGAATACCGCAGGAAACACGTACTGTTGATGTCGCTGGGTTGAAGGTTCCAAGACTCCACAACAGCCCATGTTCCAACAATAAGATGGCGAAGGGTATAAGGAACAACCTTCTTTTTCCCACTAGTACCGGAGGTGTGAAGTACCAAAGACTGGTCATCAAGAGAGTGGAGCTGAGATGGTTCCCGGATGGTCGCGTCAGGAGTACCCATAACGGACATGTTGAAGAGACCGGCTATCCCAGAACTTTTGTTATCGATGAAGATAACTTCGCAGTCTAATTCTTCCGAGAGGGCTTGAAGCTCGAGACGGCTTTCAGAATCGCGAGTGGTGACAATAGCCTTCGCACGAAGACGTTCGGCATCTTCCTTTAACTCCTGAGCAGTACAGCTAGCATTCACTGGTGCACAGGTGTGATATGAAGCAAGTGCCATAAGAGCAAGGGCATTTTCAGGACCTGTGGGCAGAACGACCATGACGCGATCGTTGACTCCCAGCGGCGAACGGCTTGAAGAGTTCGGAAGAATAAAACTGGCGACGAATGAGCGCACGACATTGTGGCAGAGTGGGGATCTAGAGGAGTCCGGAGAGAATATTGCAGGAGAACTTGTCGAACAGAAGCAGTCAAGCAAAGTGGAGATGTTCGACTGTTCTATCTGGGTGACAAGATGGTCACCTAGAGAAACTCCGACGGGAGGCGATGGTTGAGCCCGTAAGAAAGAAAGAGGAGTGGACATATTGGGGTAGGGAATCTATGCGGGATTGAAGAGAAAATAGACAAAGATCTATGAGGCTTTTGGAAAGCCAAAGTGCAGAGACGGGTGAGTAAAACTACGAAGAGAAGGGACTGCATTTATAGCATTCAACTATCCATACAGGAGCGTATGGGACTCCATTACTTCATGCAACGGATGCATTCGAATGTATTGAATATGCTATGCAATTTGGCTGGCGGTAGAGACTTTTCAACATTTCCAGAGAAAGCGCAGTTTTTGGTAACCCTTCAAAGATAGGACGATATGGCGGTCACCCTTAGGAAGACGCGATCGAAGGAGCGCGTTGGTGGTGAGACAAAATATTGATCGCAATGGTGGACCGGAGTAACCGCAGAGCCCGGAACCAAAAAAAAAAGTACACAGCCACTGGCATATAGGGTGTGGCAGAGGGCCAACTCCAAGGAACTGCTCAAAGGCATGTTTCTCTTCTTCTCAAGTCAAAGCAGCGGATAACTGTGGTACAGTCAGAGTTGTAATAATTATTGAACACATCATCTTTGAGGCAATCGATAGCGTCCCGCTCCTGCGATCGCCGCAAGGCTGAATTTAGGCCCCTCATGTTTTTCTCAAAGGTTATGGAGCCTGATAATGCAAACCGCTGATACCACCTGAAATTTTGGTCCCCGCTTGATTATTTCAGACTAATTTGCACGGGGACTTCACTTCGTGAGCTTCAATTTGAATGAACTGGATATATGTTGTAAGGACGAAGGATCAGCTTTCTTTCCTCGGCCCTACCTACCATATAATTGCAAGCAAGAAATTAGGAACGCGTCAGTCTCACACTCTCGGGATCGATGCGTACTTCAGCCTCCGGACATGCATGTCTTATAAGTTATAACTGAATGTGGCCGCGGATCCTGCAGCTGGCGGGTCAAAGGTACTTCCTAATTTGTGATAAAAAGGTAGTCTCCCCTAGGCAGACAACATCACTCGGGTCCTCGTGATAGAGTCTGCATGCGAACGCGGCGTGGTAACCGTACCACAAATTCTGGGACCATTCCCTTGCGATATACCATATAGGGTAATAGATGCTGCCGTATATAGTAATAAATCATGTGATAACTTAGCTTACGAGAAGGCAATGACTGACCGAAATTCCCCAACATAGGCGTATCTGCTGCAAGTTTAAGGAATCCCATTGACATCTGGTAATTTTAGCACATTAAAAGGATGTTATAGGATGGCTATATCACTGATGATGCCTTGGAGCCCTATTGTACCAGTTTTAATCATGAATATCATCCAGAAGGGTAACTATTGCAAGTTGGGGGGAACGAACAAGCTTAAATCCTTTTTTATGTATTGTTTAGTGTGCATTGATATCACAGAAAAATTAATGGATGTAATGGGACTTGATATGTACCTCAACAATCTCTTGGAACGCGCGAAATCAGCTCGCGACGCCTCTAAATTGTTGTTTAAATTAGATCACGCATGCTGCACGTGATTGGAATTTTTGTGATACGGCTCGGACCCCCGACACACTTCCAAGGTAGCATGTTATTCAGGTTTGTATATTTTTTTGGATTAGAAGTTGGGATAAATAGCTTATTCATATACTTATACAAGTGTAAAAATGTATCTAATCCAGCCTTTAATAATATAATCATTCCAAAAATTTAATCCAGTAGTATATATAGATTGAGATAGACTTGACTTACCTGAATATCTTTTAAACAAATTTGGATATGCTATTGAATAAGATTTGTGGGATAATTATAATGTACAATTTTGAATTTCATACATTTTTGCACCTGTGGAAGTTTATSAATAATTTATTTACCCTAAATTCTAATCCAAAAACATATACAGACTTGAATAATATGCCACCTTGGAAGTGTCWAGRCANCGAGAYKMAGGNTCATGGGTGTCGACGACCGCCTTCTTCTTGAGGCGCCCCGTGACCAGATGATCCTCTACTTCCATCATCATGTTTACGCCAAAACGACAACTCCTGAATCCAAAGTTTGAAGGCTACAAACTAGATGCGGTAGACCAAGATGAAATAGTGCATCGATTCCCTTTATCCCATCATGCCACACAATCAACCTTTTCAAGTAAAATCCCCCTTTCTTTTCATGAGATTCAGAGTCGAATCACCCACAATCATCTCGCTGTTTGTCCTGATGGCTCTCATGCACTTTATGTTGATAAAGACAACAATCTCATACATGTACAGCTTTCTAAAGTAAGCACTACGATCTGACAAACTCGAAGGGCTGGTACTCATCTGCCTGTCAGTAGGATTCGTTGGTCCCATCTTTCAGAGTCGTGTACGAATTGCCGAAGATTTTGGAATCTAAACATGTAGATACCGCGCACAAAGAATATCCTTCTATTACATTTGCCTCACCAACAGTCGTCCTTGTTTGCGACGGACACGGTACTGGTTATCTACTCGAAGACGTCGGGGAAACGTTCAAACTTCTCGCTGCTTCTCAATTGTCCTCTGGGCTACCATTTCGCGTTCACTCGTTGCATACCGTGGCGACCAATTCCATGAGGGCCCTGTTATCATNGCGTAATCCTCAAACTCGCTCTGCAAACACGAAACGAGTAGAGTTTGATGTTTGGGCGGTGGCACTTGACCTCCAATCTGCTCCTTCAGAAACGCCGACATCATCATCATATTTCGATGTAATTTGGCATCGGTCGGGAGACGCCGTCCCAATTCATGCGGCGTTCGACTCTTCGCGACGTTCGTTCTTCTTGATAGGCGGATGCATCTATCGGGATGAGCAAATACCGGGGCCACTTTCGTACGAGCCAACTCCCGAAGAAATTGCCCCGATCCCGAGGGCGGGTGAGAACCTCGATGTCACTCCCGCTCCTGCCCCGCCGCCTTACTCCTGGACCCAATCTCCAGACACAACAACAGTCGTGTTTCCTCTTCCGTCAACAACGTCAAAATCGGACATTCACGTCCAGTTCTCAAGCAAACATCTCACAGTTCTTGTTTCCGGAGAAGCAACGACGCCTCTCCCCAAGTACGATAGACATGAACTTTGGGATAACATCTCCCCATCAACCAGTTACTGGACATGGGATCGCGAAGGAGAACACTCGTGCGGGCTCCTTACTCTTTACCTTGATAAACAACCCGAAGACAGAAAATGGATGCATGTGTTTGCGTCTCCAACTGTCGATGTCCCAGAAACTCTCGACCCATCAGNACTCCATGCGATCCGAGAGTCGTTAGAGAAGTACAGTTCTGCTCTACGAGATGGGGAGGACGCCAGCGGGCTTGGTCTTGGGAGGGGCGTCCCAAGTTTAGCAGAGGGTGAAGTGGACGAAGAACTCGATGGGAGTGTGGGCAGAGCTGCTTACATTACTTGGGTCACCGAGGACGGCTCTCGACCAACTTGGTTCACAATCCAGGACGAAACACCTTTCCAGTTACTGGCTTGTCCACTACCTGGTACTACTGCCGACTCAAGCAGTCACTCTCTGGTCGTTAAAAGTGATCTGGATGGAACAGTCTTCTCTCTAGAAACCGCTGTGTCCCCAGAGTCCCGTCCAACATGGCAACATACCGCAACGTATTCTGCACTGGCGTTTGTGCTCGCTTCGAAGCAAGACACCAGGTTCACTTATCACATACCCTCTCGTGCAGTGATAGCATTGGAAAATGGCCTTCGAGATCGAGGAGCAAATGCCTATGTGTATAAGGCTACACCCGTAAAAGAGTTATGGGCGAAGCAGGCTATCTTGAGGATCAGTGACGGACAAGCAGGTTCTCTTCTGGGAGTGGGCTCAGTCTCAGTAGGCAATATGAAAGTTACAATTGGGCTAATGGAAAGAGAGCTGGTCATCATTCGCGAGTTTTAATGTACAAACGCAGAATATTACAAGTGAGAGATTAAGATCTGAGTAATAGCCCATTCCTCACACAAGCTCAATTCTTACTCATCATATCTTGCCGAGGTTGTTACACCTTCGACATTCTAGAGATTGCATTCAAGGTATATTTATCTCTTGTAGGATCAATGTTCTTACTCTGCATGGACATCCCAATTACTATGTACTTTCTGATCAACTAACCTTAACGTCAACTCAGACATGCTATACACAAGATCTCCTATTGTCGGGTACGACGGATGMCTATAATCTACTTCAGTCACTAGTTTGGCAGACTTTGATGGTTGTTTTGCACACAGAAAATCTCGTGGAATTGTTCGAAACCCGACCGAAGACCGTGTGGATTGTTGGTGCCTCGAGCTGGTAAATAAGGTGATCCGCGAGGAAGGAAAAGGAATAGTCGAGGTGAATGTCCCCCCATCGAGCGGAACGAGTTCAAACAAGGCGCCATTGAGGGAACTGAGGAGAGCGTAGTCTGGTAGTGATTATCATTGCACTTTGGTGGGCCACTCGGGGTAACAACGACGACGGGCGCACGTTCCCGTGACATCAAGAACTAACAACAGATCTTTTTGATCGGGGCACAGGAACCCCCGCCCGCGAGAAGGAATGAGCATGGGTGCCGACGCTCGTCTCGGCACCGGCGTCCAGCCGAGCGGCGGAGAGATGATGTAAGCCTTTGACTTGTTTCCCTCTTACCACGTAGCAGCTAAACGCAAGCATTCGACAGTTCTTCGTTTGCGACCTTTTCTCGTTCGCTCAAGAGTTTTCAATTTTTAATCTTTATCTTCATTAATTTTCGAGTTCTAATTTCATTGACTCCTTTGCTATTATCATGGCTGCGGGATCAGAGCAACAGCAGACTAGTAGTGGAAGCAGCGGGATGCGATACACCGGAACTCACAGTCACTTAGGCATCGACCTGCCGCACATTGGGCCACTGCTCTCCCAAGCCAGAGGTGCTGGAGGTGCTAGTGGGTCTCAGCCTCAGTTGACACAGCAAGCACCCCGATTTCAGCCACTCCAAGTCCCTGGAGGGCAGAGAACCGCCTTACCAACTCAAGGCCGTTCAATGCTCCCCTCATTTGCTGGGATAGGATCAGCTGGATTGGGAGGTACGCGGTTGTTCGTCGCTAGGCTTTGAGGGCGCGTTCGCATTCTATAAGTTTTACAGTCTCGTCATCGCAAGACAGTCAAGATGTTTCGTCGGGTCCAGCAGAGGATTCTCAGTCTAATCAGAAGAAAGTTACCCTGCCACCAATAGTCAAAGGTTACAAGGCAAAGCCGTCTACCATAGGTGAGACCTTGTTTCCTGAAGAGCACCAGCTGTGGTTGGGGTAGACGGAACAGTTGTACAGCTACAGTTTTCGCAGCAGTGAATGTATTGCTACAGACAGTCACAGTCCACAGAGTGTGCAGTTGGCAGAATACAGTGGCACAGTGCAGCTATTACAGTGATACAGACATTTCTGACTTATATATTTCTTAAAGTTGTTCCGCCAAAGATTGAAGCTGCCTTCTCTAAGGGTGAATATGTTTCGTATGCGGCGCTGACCCCGGAAGGGAAAGCTAAGATGCTTGGCGGGGAGGAAGAAGTTGCAATTAAGGAGAGCAGTTTTGTCCTCAAGGGTTTTGACCGCCGGGGTGAGAAGAGCATTTCGATGTTGGATTGGCTTGGTGTAGCGGCGCTGGCGGTTATGAAGACTGAGCACTACCATGGCAGAGAGAGGGCCTTGGCTCTTACAAGGCACCATGAGATAGTCCTAGAGCTAGCGAGCGAGCGTAGCTGGCAGTTCGCTATGGACTATGACGTTCAGCAGAGAGAGCTGGCGGCACAGGACGGCACATGACTTGGGGTGTAGGGATGGCGAAGCAGTGAGTGCGTTAGATGGAAGGTATCTGACCGCGCGGATGGCCGCCTTTACAGCAGCCACATCAAGTCAGGGCACTATGAAACGGGCGCGGTCACCATCATCAAGTTACAACTCGCGTGCAGACGCTCACAGGGACAAACGGCATCGTTCCTCATCTAGTAACTCCTTTCGTTGCTTTCGATGTGGAGCAGTCGGTCACCTCCCAGAGGTTTGCAAGGCATCCACGACATCAGCTGGCTGTCCAGCTGCAAGAATCGCATCGGGTGGCAACGGGCGTACCTTACTCGCCCCCAACGGAAAGCAGTACTGCTTCCACTGGGCAATGGAGTCCAATTGCAAGTTTGGGAAGAACTGCTTCCACTACCATGCCTGTAGCATCTGTGGAAGTGAGGAGCATGGTGCCCGTGCCTGCAGCCGCGACTGAGGATCCTCGGAAGGTGGTTACGCCACTCAGAGTTGAAAGGGTGGTTGAGGTGCTCTGTAGATATGGGTTGCTAGATGATTGGATGCACATAGTCAGAGGTTTGCAGGATGGGTTCGACGTTGGTGTCCACTCCACCCCAAGCCGTACATATATATTTCGACAATCACAGGTCGTGCGAACTCAGTCCCTCCTTCATTTCGTCATACATTCAGGCCGAACAGGCTGCAGGCCGTTACTCACGAGCATATTTTCCCATGGAGCTCGAGGGTATTATTGGTCCTTTTCGGACTTCGCCACTGGGCTTAGTACCCAAGCCACACTCAGATTCATTCCGAATGATTCAAGACTTGTCCTTCCCACGGAACGACTCAACAGTCCAGTCAGTCAATGCATTGATCAATTCGGACGACTTTCCGACAGAGTGGGGAACATTCGACGTAACTGCTCGGATGGTTCTTTCGTTGCCGGAAGGGTGCAGAGGGGCAGCGTTCGATGTAAAATCAGCATACCGGTTAGCACCGGTGAGGCCAGACCAGCAGAGTTCACTCTGTGTGTTCTGGGAGGGGAAGATCTACGTGGACAGAGCAGTAATGTTTGGATTAGCTTCGAGTGCCGGAGTTTTTGGGTCGATCGCAGATATGCTTGTTGCGATCTACAGAGCAGCAGGGTTTACTCACTTAGTGAAGTGGGTGGACGATTTCTTCGTGATCCAGATTCCGGGACAGAAGTGGTCGGAGGACGACTTCATTGCATTAACAGCTTATTTAGGAGTGCCGTGGAGCTGGGACAAGCTGAAACGTTTAGCGAAGGTACAGCGCTATATAGGGTTCGAGTGGGATCTCGAGAGAAAGGAGGTGGCTATTCCAGCAGAGAAGTTGGAGAAGGTAACGGCTCTACTGGACCAGTGGATCGACAATTCCTCAAGGTTCACAGCTGGGGAGGCAGCGAGTATGCACGGCCGCCTGGTCCATATTTCTTGCATCTTTCGTCTTATCCGGCCATTCTTGAGAGGGATCTCACGCTTTGCGAGCTGTTACCACTCCTACCGTGCGAGGTTGAGGGTACCGCCTGGGGTACGGTTCGATATGGAGTGGGTTCGGAGGCTACTCGTGCAGCTGCCACGGTCAGTCCCAATTGCAGATCCGGAGCCTATCGACATCGATTGGTGGGGAGACGCCAGCACCTSGTTCGGRGTYGGAGTGGTTGTCAAGGGGTACTATGGGATTTGGAAGTGGCGAAGCGATTTTCTCGTGGGACCRAAACAARTGTTCGACATAGGATGGGCCGAGGCCGTGGCAGTCGAGTTGGGGCTGAGGCTTTGYATTYATCTTGGTGTCCTGGAAGGGTATCGCGGGAATGCTTTCATGGTTCGGTCCGACAATGCAGGAGTGGTARCCGTRGTAAACGGTGGTCGCTCGAGGAGTCGCGAGACGAACGAGATTTTGAAGCATATCTACACCTTAMAAGCRAGTCTACAGGTCAGGGTGGTGGCGCAGCACATTCCTGGCAGGTCGAACATCTCCGACGCGCTCTCTCGAGGAGATCTGCCCAAATTTCTRTTGGGMTTTCCAGATGCGAAGCAGGCAGTKGAACTCAGTYTGCCTTCTCACCTYCAGGACAAGCTGGTTCRGTCAATGACRTAACTGTCGGTGTAATGTGGTCTYACACCATTTCCCATCCACACCCAATGTCACCTATAGGAGCTCAGGGCAGRCTTCACTTGAAYCCTTCCCCACTGCGTCCAAGCTGTCGAGCAGAGGAGAGGATTTTTCGCTGGCGAGGGGTGAACACACCACCCGTAGGAGTCATCAATAGCCCGGTACTGCGAGCGCTTCAGGATTTGGCATCGCAGCAACCGCTACGCGATGCTTCAAGCTATGGCTCAGGTCTACGAAAGTTTCACTTATTCTGTGATACCTTCTCAGTAGCGGAGCACCTCCGATTACCAGCTTCTCCGTCACTATTGCACTCGTTTGTGCTTTGGGCAGTCACAGACCCTAATAAACTTGATGTGAGTTTGGCCTCGGCAGTTCCTTTCGAAACAGTGTCAACAGATGTAGCGCGTAAATACCTCTCGGCAGTCAGATCATGGCACATTGCACAAGGATGGCCACCCCCGCTCTCCGAGGAAGATCTKGTTCATATAAATTGGTCTTTAAGGGGCATGACYAATTTCATGGGAGCTCGAAARAGACCAATTCGCCCTCCAGTTACACTAGCAATGCTTCGGGCACTCAAGCTATCTCTGGMCTTGAACACTCCATTCGAWGCCTGYRTCTGGGCAATGGCTACATGCGCTTTCTGGGGTATGATGTGTTTCGGGGAAGTGTCGGTCAAATCACGGGCAGATTTCTCACCAGATCGAAAGCTAACGTGACAGGATGTGCTTTTCGGCTTCGACAGAAAGGGGAAACGGGTCGCAAGACTAGACCTGCGAGGCGCAAAGACGGCTGCACCAGGAGAGATACAGAATGTCTTTCTCACGGAGCAAGGGGACTTGTGCCCATTGGCAGCCTTAGAGAATCTGGGAAGTGTTGTTCCAGCAGGAGTATCTGATCCCTTGTTCTCGTGGAGAGTTCAGCGTGGGGATATTCGCCCAATGACCAAGGCAGCCGCTCTTAAGCGCATAAATTCCATTCCCAAAGGGTGGGGATGGGGGACTGCCTTCGGGCACTCATTCAGGATTGGGGGTGCTTCTTATTACCTCTCGCAAGGTATTAAGCCAGAAATTTCATGGTTGGCGGGTCGCTGGAGATCCTTGGCTTATGAGGCATATATTCGGGGCTTCGAGCAGGTAGCATCCTACCACTTTGCTCGTGCATGGTTGGGGAGGCGTCTTGCTCACGCCGCGGTTGGCACGGCTTAGTTGGGTGAGCGGCGTGACCCTCCGCGTACCTCTTGTGCTAACGCTCAAGTCCCCCCAACTTTTTAGATCTCCCAGTTCCGTCTTCATCAGATCGTGCCGTTGAGGCTGGAAGGGTTAACCCCNTCGAATAGCAGCAGTGGACGTCGTACGAAGACGTCGAAAGGCCAGGATGACTCTTCATCACCGACTGCTAGTCCGTTTTCCTTCCACCCACCAGATAACTCTACATCCACCTTAACTACACTCACCGAGCCACTTGCCCAGCCAAACGAGCAGCATCAGAGGACGACGATGAGTATGGATCCCAGTCACGCCCCCAGTGTCAACGCCTCATTGTCATGGAACTCTGTAATGACGGCGGGGATAGCCATTGTCACCACTAACCAGCTTGTCTCGACCGACAGCATCCACTCTCGTCTCGGCCCTATGCATCGGCGCTTGCGACCCCGGAGGTAAGTTTTTCGTTCAAATTATCTCGAGCCCATCTGATTATTTTTTCTCTTGTAGTATTCACTCACCCTAGCTATGGTCGGGGTCAACCAAGGACCCAAGATGGAATGTTCACTGGATGGGAGGTGCTAAGTTTTTTCTTTCTGTCAGGAACTCTACCAACTCGTCGGCTTCTTTTGCACGTCCAACCCCTGCCTCAGCAACAGTTCCCTCCACCCCAGCAATGTTCCAAATTTGCTATCGGNTCCAACTCTTCCAACAGCGACGGGTCACGATCGAAGAGAAGTGACTCTCTAACAGAAGCTTTGGCACCGTCAGAGGTTCGAGATACGACGGTCACACCGACGTCAGCATCTTTCCAGTCGCATGGACATATTTCTACACGACTTGGCATAGAGGCAACTATGACATCTGTCGCACCACCTCCTGCAAGGCATCATCGCAGCTTCCAGCCGCACCATTGGCTGAGACAGCCTCTGTATCGAAATCCCCTCTGCTCCCGCCGACTGATACGGTGGCTGGACTTGCAGCTGCAACAGCATTTGTGCAGCAGCAGCAGACTCAACAGAAGGGGAAGAAAATCGTGGTAGTGTCGGATTCGGATGCTGATTGGACATCTGCAGATGAAGACAAAGAGGAGGAGGAGGAGGAGGAGGAAGAAAGTACATGGCCTGGTGGGATCTCCCCACCGCCACATCCACTCTCACCTCCACAACAACAGCAACAACAACCCAATCGCCGTCCGCAGAACAAAGCGCCCCACCGAATCTCAACCAGTCTGTATTGGAAGCCCAGCGACAACGGGGTCCGTTCGAGAAAGTCCCGCAGAGGAATTACTCGAATGACCTTGTTCCCTGTCGAACGAGGTCGGGGTTGCGGAGCCAGTTGGTGAACCCTGATCCTGAGATCTTCCCGGTCAATCATCCTTATCGGAGAGGGTACTCAAGTGGGGACGTCGGGCCTGGGGTGATGTACTTGGGGTTGAAGAGAGGTGCAACATTGACGCCGTTGACGGTGGCTGATCCGGGTGCTTCCAACGCTAAGCAGCCAGAACGGGTGGTCCCTCCACCACAACCACGAGTGGAGCCGTCTCGACCTGCACCACCAACAACCAAGTCACATTCACGCGCTCCTTCGATGAACCGCACACAGGTGCCAAGTCGGGGCGGGAATACGATGAGCATGATGAGTACAGGCTTCCTTCTAGGAAATAGTGTTGTTGCTGGGCCCGTTGAGGCGCAGGTTGCCGTAGGGAGTGTGGGGAGCACGGANAATAACGACAAGCTTSGGATGCCACCCCCGACGCGAGTTGCACCAGCAACACAGTCTCGTAAACCCACCTTACGGCGCCACCACACGGATAACGGTGGTCTTGTGCAGGGAGTCGTCAATAATGGTAAAGAGAAGGCGAAGGAAGCGCCTCCAAAAGGTGGAGGTGCGTATCGTCCCAAGGGACGTCCGCAGGAACAAGAGATGGAGGACGAGGACACCACGGATGATGAAGGCAATGAGCTGATGGCATCGAAGAGTGTTGTGCAGCAGAAACTCGAAGCCCTAGCCTCTCGCCGTAGCATCCAGCCCAAGAATCGCGCTTCACCTCAACACGACGACCCCCAGGAAAGAGAACGTTCGTTTTCGCCTACTCCCCCCATTCCCCTTGTGTACCCGTACAATCTTCCCCAGTATGCCGAGCCCTCGACGCCTAGGACGACGAAACAACTCATGCTGAGGACGGAGATGTCTGAAAGCCTGCGTCAGAACCTGCTCTGGCAACGACACCAGAACCGTGCCGACATTATTGGGCCTAGGCGGCGAAGTAGTGGCGCATTGGCTGGGTTGAAACCCATGACACCTATCCCACCCGTCGTTCAGATACGGCCGCGGGGGGAGGCGCAACAGCGACCAGCRCCTCAACAGCAACAACAGACATCCTCAGGGTCGAGGATCACTCGGAATAGGAGCTACGCCGCGGACGACTACCATATATCTGGCTGGTAGTCTACCCTCCATTTTCTCGNTTTCTATGTTTATCGCATCCATTTCTTCTCTCTCTGATTGTACGTGTATTATCATTATCTCTCTATCCCGCGTCTTGGGTTTTCTTTCACTTCATCCCTATCACAAACACACTCGTTATATCACACTGCATGAGTCTCCCGTCTTTCGTATAATCATACCATACATAGCTGTATGTTTCCTCTTCGTTTTCTTTTTTTTCATCCTTGGTTTCATCTTCCTTGTCAAGTCTAGGTTATTATTTTCACATCTCTCCTCGCTGTCTATTTTGCTAGCGCGCTTGTCTTGTTGACGCCCATGTACTATCACTCTACATAATCATCTTTTTGCATCCTGAAATGTTGGTGTGGGGTTATTGTTGGCGGTAGCCCTATGTGAGATGTTATGTTTCTGTCCCAGGGTGTCTGTGTGCACTAGTAAGTCCTCAAAGAACGTTAAGAATGTGGTGGGGCATATTGATGAGGAGCCCGCCGCTCTTGTGAAATCAGTGTTCTAGCTTAGATCCTTAGCTTGAATYCTGACWTAGCAGATAGGTAGAATGGCACYTGGAAGAGATCGAATTGTACTTTCCGGAGAATTCCAAGCACTTCTCCGAGGCAGATTCAGGCGGTTGGGCACTCCTTCATTTGTGCACTAATAAATTAATAGACTTGAATATGGTATTAGTTGAGATGTTGTAAAGCGGGAATAAGCATCAGTAATTATCTGCATTATGTTATTTGTTGGTCCCCCACGAAGATATATAGGGTCTGCTTTCGGTGGCGCAGACAAGGCTCTTCTAAGTTACCTTGTTTAGCACAATTTGAATGCCTGCTAGGAACTTCCGCAATGAGATTAAATTTCTATGGCTTTTATACCTAGTGAAACATACTATCTGGCAGCCAAAAGTCCTCTCTGGGGTTCCAAGCTGCAGCGAACTAACACTTTTCATAATAACACTTTTTCGGCGGTATGAGAGGAGTCATACCTGACTTTCTTTCCACATCCAGAAGTATRAAATCTGTTGGCTATTTATTCAACGCGAGTACACACCACACAAAGGTTCGGAATGCTACTGCTGTGAGTATATAACGATGTGCGTGTGGCGCACTCCAAACTATGATCATCTCTCCCTACTGTACCTGGTGAAGGGGAAACACAGTGGTATTTTTCGATGACAATAATACCATAGATAAATTCTATGGGAGTCCGAGGGGGAGACATCAACTAATCTTCAGGCTCTTGTCATCGCTCCGAACACTACTATGACCTACCCAGAGTTTCAAAGTCCCTGAGAGTTTCAAAATCCAATTTTATCTCCACGTCCAGCAGCCCAATCGCTCCCAAAAAATTAATTTAAGCTCAGAGATATCTTATAAGTTTGCTCCANTTTTGTTGAAGG